>NW_019167904.1:4644205-4683462 GCF_002303985.1 Durio zibethinus
GCAGAGCCCAGCAGCATCAACTGACCCATAAAAGCTAAATCCTTCTACAGCCCGTAGCCTCTGCTCTAACATGCTAATCTTGGAACTTTCCTCAGCCTCTACTCTCATCTTTTCCTTCTCCTTCTCTTTTAAATCATCTAGATCAGGAATTGGTTCTGCTGCCTTTTCAGTGAAGACAGGATTTATATAGCTATTATACTGCCCTGGGTTGAAAGCTGATGGCATTCCAGGATAGGCGAAATGTTGTGGCGGGACCTCTTGGGCAGACTGGGCTTGAGATGGGCCAAACCTGGAGGGTACAAAGGGTCAGCTACTTCTTGTAAATGGGGAACTTGTTGGCTTGTATTTCCTTCAACCCTTTCCCCTTATTCATGTTATTGAGGGCCTCCAGAATTTTGCTAAGTTCATTTTCAATCTTCTCCTGAGCTTTTCTAGCTTTTCAAATCTATGAGAACTTTCCTCCTCCATTTGCCTTGCTCTGGATCTTGTGTTGTATGGATGAGCAAGGTTTTCGCTAGATGGAGCTATCCTCGGACCTTGAGTACCATACTCATGATTAGAAATGTTATGCTGTGCCTTATGTATGATGCTTTGATACACAAATGAAATGTACATTTTTTGAATGAAATCTAGCATGAAATGAATGCAAATGATTGTGTTGAAACATGATCATGAAAAGAATACAGATGCATACAATCAGACAAACAACATAGTTAGTTTCATGAATGAAATGAAAGTAATGCTGATGCATAACATTACAAAAAATAATACACAAAGTTAAGCAATCAAAATGATTAGATAAACACCTTTTTTGTGTCCTAATTTCAGGGCATATCTATCATTGGGTAGAAAGGACTCTATCCTAGGGTTAGGCACTCTTAAGGTTCACTACATGTGGTTTTAAAGTCAGAGTCTAAAGGTCCTCAAATTGTTCCTTACATCCTTGTCCATCACAGACTAGTAAGGCACCCTAATCCTCACCCATTACAGGCTACAAGCGAAAAAGGTTCAATTTGAGTGGGAGTATTTCGCTAGCCACTACGGAGGCATTAGACCTCACGAAAGCAATAGGTACTTTACTCCCTCCTAGAGGGACGGAGCTCGGGTATAGAGCTCATGTTATGCACATGCACATGAATGACATAATTAACAAGGTAAATAAACATGAATGAATAATAACACACATATACAAAAATGGTTCAATTTTATTAGGCTTTTGGATAACACAAATTATTTGCTGGCCTGACTCTCAAAGTCCCCAGTGGAGTCGCCAAGCTGTCGTAACGTCTAGATCCGGGGATCTGTCGCTAGACATTGACTTTAGGGAGTCGCCACCAATCTTTTTTTATCCAGGTGTGATTGGCCACCTAAGGAATCTGTCCTTTCAGGGAACACCTAAGCTTAAGGGTCCCTAAAAGAATAGGTTCGGGTCTGCTTAACCAGAACAGAGTTCGGGAGTTCGGTTACGTGTGAGGAAGGTTATAGCACCCTCACAACGCCCATCAAAAGATGGTACCAGCTTGAATTTGTGTTATCCAAAAGCCTTAAAATTTTACCAAGTAGTTAGTTGTTGAAAATTATTCTCAATTGACTCTAATACTTTTAGCAGAAAATTGAGAAAATTCCCTCACCTCAAGAGTATGCAAGAAAAACTACTGTTTCACTTGCAGAGGCTCCGTCGTCGGATTATTTAAAGAAAAATCAAGATCAACCAATTAATTAATTATCGAAAATTATTCTCAATTGACTCTAATACTTTTAGCAGAAAATTGAAAAAATTCTCTCACCTCAGGAGTATGCAAGAAAAACTACTGTTTCACTTGCAGAGGCTCCGTCGTCGGATTAATTAAAGAAAAAAAAATCAAAATCAGCCAAGTAATTAATTATCGGAAATTATTCTCAATTGACTCTAATACTTTTAGCAGAAAATTGAGAAAATTCCCTCACCTCAGGAGTATGCAAGAAAAACTACTGTTTTTACTTGTAGAGGCTCCGTCGTCGGATTAATTAAAGAAAAAGGAAAAAAAAATCAAGATCAAAATCAAAGTCAAAAAAAAAAAAAAAAAAAAAAAAACCTGGAGCGGCTCGGATCGCGGCTCGGCTTGGTGCGGCTCGGCTCGGCTCGGCTCGGCTCGGAGGGGCTGAAACGCGCGGGTCAGAAAGCGGGTCGACGCTTCGGGTCGGGTCGAGTTCGGCAAAACGCGCGGATCCTCTTATTAACTTAAAGCCAAAACGACGTCGTTTTGGGAGGGTATAAAAGGCACCTTCCTCCATTTTTCAGCAGACCGTTCCTCCCCTCTCTCTCTCTTCTTCCCTTCTTCTCTGCCTTCTCTCTAGAATTTGAAGAACGCCGGTACCGGATTCTGGAAATTTCGTCGGAATCTGGGAATTTCGCCGGAAATTGGCCGGAAGTTGGCCGGATGGTCGCCGGTTTCTGGGATTCTCCGTCGGAAACTGGGTCTGTCACCGGAAACTTCAAAGTTCGTCGGAATTGTCGCCGGAAAATTCAAAAGTCGCCGGAATTTTCGTCGGAATCTGGAAATTTCCCAGAAATTTCCAGAAAATTTTTTCGCCAAATTTTTCTAAAAAATTTTTCTCACTGCCAGAACACTCCTAAACTTTTCCTTAGCTCTCTAAACACCCCTATTCTCTCAATCAGTAGCTTTTGCTTCTGTTTTCTCTGTGTTCTTGACTGTTCCAGGGGGGTTCCTTTTATAGGGATTGATCAGGAGTTTCTGATCAATCCCAATTCCTCTTTGGATGGGAATTCAGTCTTTGAATCCAATTGGACTCTTCTGATTGAATTCCCCTTCAGAGTGGGAGTCTTCAACTTTGAATCCTAGCCCTCCAAAATAAAAATTAAAATAAAATTAAAAAAAAAAAATCTAGATAATTGGAAAGATAAATCAAAAGATAAAAAATTTTCAAATAATATCTGAAAATCAGAAAAAATCAGAACAGATAATTAAAAAAAAAGATAAGAATAATAATATAATAATAATAAATATATAACTATATACATATAAATCTATTCTAATGAAAAAAAAATATATATATATATATACATATATTAATACATAATAATAAATAATAAAATACACAAGAGAGAAAAAAAAATAATAAAATAAAAATAAAAAATAAAAAATACGGGTAAAAATTCAATTGGGCCTTGCCCATTTGGGCCAGGCCCAAATGATCTGGGTCAGGCCCAATTGATCCGGGTCAAGCCCAATTGATCCGGGCCCGGACCTGATTGGGTGTCTACAAAAGTCTCACAATCATTTTCTCTTATGTGTTTTCACGTTTCACGCAAATCAATATTTAAAATACAAACTCGAACTTCTTCCTTGAGTTAAGCTCCTTTGGACTTACTTTTTCCTATAGCACGTACCATGCTATGATATCACTATTAGGCCAAATAGCCCCAATTCAATCACACTAGCAAAAGCGAAATCAAATAATCAATCAATCAATCATACAAGAGACAATAATTTAACATGATTCGGGCTAACCTGTCTATATCTATGGATGAAAAATAAGATCCACTAATTGTAGAGAATTACAAACATACAAATTATATCAACTTCACTCAATAATTAATACTCATAAGACCCTCTCAATCTCTTTTAATCTTATGGAATATTCTCAACCTAAACAAATACATATCCATATACACTCATGCACCCATATCTATGCAGACCATCTCAGTCTTCTCTAGCCTACTCCAACATATACACCCATATGTATGTGAATACTTTCAGTCTCCTCCAGTTCACTCATAAACATTCATACCACCATGTCTACGTGAGCTCTCTCAGTCTTCCTTAATACACTCAAACATACACACTTGTAAAGATGTTAGTCTCTTGTAGTTTTATAGAGTGTCTGTGCCATAAAATCTTATTACTTTTTTACATTTTTTTTCATACCTAACCCTATAGAGACTTAATTTATTTATAAACATATAAATTTACCTAATAAAAATCCATTTCTTTTTAGAATTCTTTTTTGTAAGTTTTATTATTCATCAAGTATTATCTTATTAAATCTCAAATAAATTACTTATGAGATTTGAATCACTATTCTTAACACAATTCAAACACAAGAGACACGTAAAAGAAAGAGAGTCGAAAAAATGAGTTGGAACTTGCGCTCGAAGTACTTCTTGCAACAAGGCAGTAAGGGGAGCGGTGATGAAACACGAACAAAACAACAGAGAAATAAAGAAGAAAAGCCAAGGGAAAGTGGAAGAGTTTATTGCAGAAAAAACAATTCCAGCTTCCAGTTTCTTGAGCCATGTCTGTTCCTACCAGGTAAATAACACTTTCAAGCCTTTGTTCTGCATCCATATTTTTTACTTGGTAAAGTGCAAAAATTGGCTTTAAAGGTGTTGAGCAATCATGACTATTGGTTGGATCGGTGATTGCATTAAAATTACATTACTTTCTGAAACCCAAAGCATGAGTCTTGGAAACATCCAATTAGCCTTTAGTTAGTATGGTGGGTGAGTGCATTAAATTGTGCTACTTTCTCTACATGAAACCCCAAGCATGAATCTGAGAAGCATTCAGTTGTTACCCTTTATATTATTATTATTATTAGTTCTGTTTTACATATGAAATAATTTAAATTACTAAAATTTGAAAATAAATAAAAATTTTCATAATGAAATCACAAGTGATGATTTTCTTAAATCACAAGTGATGATTTTCTTAAATGAAAAAAATTCTTAAGATTTTGTCTAAAGGAGTAGGAGGATTTTCAAGAATTTTTCAATAAAAGAAAATTTATTTATTTTTCAAAAGGTATTAAATAATTAATTGTAATTTTTTTTGTTATATAACATTTAATAATTAATAAATTAATAAGTAAAAATTCTCCAAAAATGAAATTTTCTTGACAATTTTTAAGTGAGGAATTTTTCTTAGATCTTACCAAAAATATTGGGAGGATTTTAGAAAATTTTCAATAAAATTTTTTTTATTTATTTTCTTATAAAATTTAATAATTAATAAATTAATAAGTTAAAATTCTTTGCAGATGAAATTAAGAGAAAATAACAATTAGTGATTTTCTTGACGATTTTTAGGTAATGAATTTTTCTTAAATTTTATAAAAAATGTTTAGAGGATTTTGGAAAATTTTCATTAAAAGAAAATTTTATTTATTTTCTCATAACATTTAATATTAATATTTAATATTGAATAAATTTATTAGTAAGAACCTCTAATAATAGAATTAAGAGAAAATCATAAGTGGTGAATTTCTTGACATTTTTTAGATGAAGGATTGTTTCTAAATTTGATCAAAATTGTTGGGAAGATTTTGAGCAATCTTCAATAAAATAAATTTTATTTATTTTCTCATTAAATTTAATAATTAATAAGTTAGTAAGGAAAAATTTTTCAAGGATGGAATTAATTAAGAGAAACACAAGTGGATTTATTTGAGAATTCCTAGGGAGAAATTTTCCTAAATCTTGTCAAGAGTGTTAAAAAGATTTTTTGAATCTTTTGATAAATGGAATTTTAATTTACTCCCTTAATAAAATACTTAATAAATGATTCAAGAATTTTTTAGGTAAAAATGATAAAGATAATTTAATTAGAACAATATATAAATTAATATAAAATTAATTAATATTAATTTTTGTTAAATGTGAGATACTAAAATTTTTCCTACACATAATTAATTCTCGAATTTAATTTTATCTGTAGATTAAAATATATTATTTTTAGAAGCCCTAAAATAATGTTACGGTAATTTTAAAGATTATAAATTCATTTAAGTGATCAATTATATTTGATTAAAAAAATTTAACATCGATTCTATACTTTTGAATCCAATGATCAAATTCAAATTCTTGAATTTTGATATTATGATAATATCGATATTTAAAACTTACAGAGCCCATTACTTAATTTGCAAAAATTCCTTCTTATATCTCTTCCCCATAAATTATATTTTCATATTTCATAAATACTTAAAGAGGCTACATTCCTCCACGTCTTCAAAGCAAATCACAATACTTTTATAGAAAAATAGCAGATTCCTCATTATTTGGTTTTAAATAAAAGAATTTAAGTTAAATTCCTAAGAAATTGGTATTCCATATTCATTTTTAAAGAGGCCACATTCCTTCACGTCTTCAAAACAAATCACAATCCTTTTAGAATTGTTAAGGTTTATAAGGTTAAAAATCTTTCCTCTCTCTCTATATATGGTAGATTTTACTCATATGTGAAGAAACGCATTGAAAATAATGGGTTTGGATGTTGAACTTTTCAATGCGTTTGGATGTTGAACTTTCTGATCAAAGCAAGTCATCAAGCCAATAGGAATGTTACTTGACTGTGCTTTGGATGCTCTGCTCAAACCCAATCCAGTTTTATCATGATTTTGTCTGCAGTTTTTCTACAGCTCTTGCCACTACTGCTTCTCGACTGGCTGGTGGGTTTGGATGTTGAACTTTCTGATCAAAGCAAGTCATCAAACCAATAGGAAAGTTACTTGACTGTGCTTTGGATGCTCTGCTCAAACCCAATCAAGTTTTATCATGATTTTGTCTGCAGTTTTTCTACAGCTCTTGCCACTACTGCTTCTCGACTGGCTGGTGGGTTTTGTGAACAGCTTTGTAATTAATGTCAGTTTACATATACCGAGAGAGCTACTAGCTAATTCCTAAGCTCTTAAAGCCGAATTGTACTGTCAGAGGAGACTATGGAATTGTGATGCTTTGTTATCGTATGGAAGTTCTTTTCCGATTAAAAAAGTGAAAATCGTAGCATTGAGCATCGTATCAAAGAAGATTACCTCTCACCTAATTTGTTACTTTTTCAGGAAAGACCAACACCTTCCATATAAAATAAACTTATTTAAAAAAAAAAAAAACCTATTCCTCGGCCAAATGGTTACGGAGAAGTAATGAACAATGACCCCAAAGACGATTGAAATATGATCACGGAAGACGATTGTTTTATTGATAAAAATTTCTCTTTACAAAGAGAAACTTTTGATACAAACTAAAAAATAGCACCCCTCGGAGAAGTGAACCGATAAAAATAAAACACCACAATTACAAAGGACATTGAAAACAACATAAATGATTACCACAACTGACATTAAATATTGTCTCAAGATTTCTCTTTAAAATGCCTTTCACAACTCTTTGTTTTGTTATATATATATATTAAGACATAAGGGGAGGAATGCTTTGTTCATGTTTAAAGAAATTGTCTGGATCAATCATTGTTTTCACGAATACTAACTTGTCAAAATTATTCTTAAAATATTTGCGGCCCCAAATACTCGCTTGAGCATAACTTGTCATGTTACCTTTGCTGTTCGTTCCAATGTCATTATCTCTATAATTAATATATGCTTCTCGTGGAGATTTCGCAACGAATGAGCTCATGAAACTGTAAAATTTTCTGATCCACCTCATGTACTTTTGAGATTTTATCTGGTCTCCTTGTTGCCAGCCCACAGTATATGCAATTTTGTACATATTGCCAGCTCTGTGCGGAAATGGAGTTGCAGACTCTGGAATCTCAGCCATTTTTGCCCCATAAGCAATAAAACCCATAACAGCAGATTCTGCATCTTCTTCATAAAATTTTGACCATATCCCTTCGAATGCAGCCTCGGGTATAGGTTTTTTCACATAGTCAGATTTTGTTTTGAAGGCTGGACCATTGAGAGTAGTCTTGTAACTCCTGTCGAGTAAAATATCCAAGGATTTGTTTTGAACTTGACCAAAATAGAGGATAGATTCAATCCAACTCATTTCAGTGCAATCTTCCTTCACCAGCCCGAGCTCGGGAAATCTCTCTTGCATCAATGGAATCAGCTTATGAACTCCACCAAGAAAAAAGGAACTGAAGGAAGCTAGGATTGTTCGTTGGCCATGTTTACTAGAATTCACCCTTCTCATTGTAACAGCAGAGAATATATCACCAGGAAGCTTGGGCGCAACGTATTGCCATCGGTGAACAAGTTTGGTTGCATTTTGTTCCAAGGTCTTGCTGATTCTGAATACCGTCACAGTTGCTGGAACAGAAACTAGCTTTACTTTCCACGCAATAACAATTCCAAAGCTACCTCCTCCACCTCCTCGAATGGCCCAAAAAAGATCTTCTCCCATTGATTTTCTGTCAAGAATTCTTCCATTAACGTCGATAAATTGAGCATCAATTATGTTATCCACGGAAAGACCGTGTTTTCGAAACAATAAACCATAACCTCCTCCGCTGAAGTACCCACCTATTCCCACAGTGTGACAAATACCAGCTGGGAAGGCAAGAGTTCTACTTTTTTGAGCAATTGCATGATAAAATTCACCAAGAATTGCACCAGATTGAACCCATGAAACTTCATTCTTTACATCAATATCGACTGATCGAAAATTAACCAAATCAACAATAACAAATGGAACTTCAGAGACATATGAAAGACCTTCAAAATCATGGCCGCCACTCCGAATTCTAAGTTGTAGGCCATGTTTTTTTGAACAAAAGATTGTTGCTTGAATATGAGAAGTATGCAATGGTGTCACAATGACCAAAGGTTTTGGGGTAGTTGGCGTGGAGAATCTAAGATTTTGAATCAAAGACTCCAAAATTGATGAATAAGTGGAATTGTTTTGCATGTAGATGACTTTAGAGATGGAAGGTATGTCTTTGGAATGAAAAGAAGAAAGGCAATGAAGAAAATTATTGTCATGGGCATTTGCTGAAATAGTCCATGACAATGAAACGAGACCAATCAAAAGAAACAGAGACATTGAAAAGTGAGAAGACTTCATTTTTGAAGCTGATTTAAGGCATGTCTGTGTATTAAGATTTCTCTTATTTATAGAAGAGAGACCAATCCTTGCATACGAATTTGAAGATGTAAATTTTCTAGGTAGGGCCGCTGCTGTTTCTTGAAATTTTGATCAACTCGGACTTTGCGTTAAGACCATAAGCAAAGCTCCAAAATCGAACGCACTGAAATTCAATCCATGCATTTCTTTATTGTTACTTTTCGTTTAACAATATAATTAAATTAATATAAATTTTTTATTAAAAATTTTTCAATCATAATTATAATAAATTTTATTATTATTTTTAATTTTATCATAATTAATCTTATTATTCATTCAAATAAAACTTTAAAATATAATAAGGTTAAACTCATGAGATCCGTCACCAAACAGTAAAAACCCCACTTGTTCATATATATTATTATAATTTTAGAGAGATATCATAAATCTTATATTAAAATTAATTTTAAAATATAAATATTATACAAAATTAATTCTGATATATAAGTATTTATACAATATCTTCAACTTATAAGACAATATTTGTAATAAAATCGTGAAGTTCAATAAAATTAATAGACCTTGACGCAAACCAAAACTCAATACTGATCGGAAAAGATAGGCCCGTGCACACTCACAATTGACCACGCTTGTCAGCTACATCAGCTGTGTACGAGATATAAGGGCATGAGTTTAAGGCACAAAATGCTAGACCATATTATTCCTACTAATTCTCTTTCTTATCATCTTTCTCTTCCATTAACAAAATTTAAAATTTATTTTAAGTGAATTTAATCTAATTTTATATTAAATTTATTCGATTATAAGTTTATTTATTTTTTATTAATTAATTTATTTGATTAATTCATTAATTTTTATATAATAATTATAATTTTTCTTATACTAATATTATATATAATTAAAATAAGTAAATGCATCCATGAGATTTTCAATGTATCATTGAAATCCATCAAGTAATATTTAATTTAATACATACCCAAAAATACATATATAAGATCTAGCTAGCCCTTGCATAGAGTCTAGATCCACCAAATTTCATCCATCTATTTCAATTATTGGTTAATTGTTTTTAAAAAAAAAAAACAATTACACTAAACCAGAGTAATAGTGACATTAAATATAATAATAAACAAATATGAATTCCATCTTAAATATTCCATAAAATATTTCTCTTGTGCTATTGAATTGTTTTTATGGGAATAAGATAGATAAGAAAACAAGGGGAAGGAAAACATGTTTTAAAAGAAATTAATGTGATAATAATGATGACAATGCTAAATAAATTTTGTGATTCACCTTAAGATTTTATTTTGACTTTCAGACAAAACGTGTTCCACGAGTTCACCTATCTAATATTTATTTATTATTATTTGCATTCCGTTTTTTTAATATAATATTTTACTTATCACTTTATCATGAAAAAGGTATGAGAACAATTTGTCCCAAGTGGGTCCAAATTTTAGCCCAAAAAAAGTAGCGGTGTGCATGATTAATCTTGCTGTTAGCATATTAAACATGATGAAATTTGCTGAAAAGATAGAGATAACGATGAATTTATTTTTTATAAACCTTTTGCAATGTGATATTTTTTTAATAATATAATTAATATTTTTTTTATAAATAAGTAGGGGAATTTTATTTTTTACTTAGACATATTCTCTTCTCCTAACAAATTAAAAGCACATTTTTCGCATCAATTCCCTAAAGTTAGGATTTTTATTCATACGATTTTTTTTTTTCGGCCAAAGAGCAGGCCAGCTCAGTTACAGTTTGAAGGCTTAGGCCTTTGTTATCCTAAAATATCATCTCTACAAATTTCATGATACCGATAGCTTCATTAGCCTCTTTTCCTCTGAAGGCCCAAATAGCTAACAAATCCATACTAAAGAGGAGTTGCTTATATTGGTAAATCACATGAAACAAAAGATTTTTTTTTTTTTTTTCATGTAATTAGAATACTTATAATTGCAATCATAATATCAAACATGCCTTAATGTTTTTTGCTCACTTAAAAATGAAGAGATTTATTGTTAATAAAAGGTGAAGATAAAAAAAAACTTTATTAATTGAAATATGAGATTTAATTCAAATGATTAATCTATTTTTTTAATAGTTTTTTAAGTCTTGACTTTTTTTGTAAAAAAAAATTATTGTCTAATTTTCTTAAAGAAGAAAGCAAATTCTGGTCAATCAAAGTAATTTAAAGACAATTATGGAACTTATTATGTTACAACTAAATCAAATTTCTTTTCTTTTTCTTATTTAATTAATTATTTTGTTTTTTTAGGGTGGTTTTGATGTTCTGTTGTTTGTATTTTTGGAGTCTTATGCGTTGTTTGCTCAGTCGAGCATGTGAGCGATTCTTATCTCTCTTATTATTCCTTTTATTTTTAATTAATATGAATTGGCTTGAAAAAAAAAAAAAAAACTAGTTTTGTTTGAACAGAAATGCCACGGCCGGCTCATGCCCGGGGATCCGGGAGTCTCAATCACAGTTGACGGTCGATTAATTGAACCGCTGCAGTCAGCGGACTCTCTTTGAACAATTAGGACAAGAAGAAATCAAAATATTTGACTAGAATCAGAATGCAAATTGAGAGAGGGGCAATCAATTGGCAGAGGGAATTGATTATTTATCAATTCAAATTAAAAAGAAAATATAACATATGGAGTCATTGTATAATCTCCTTAAATATAAAAAGAAAATAGTAAATAGTCTTTATTGCTCATCAATCATCATAATATTGAATGACATATGGAGTCAAATGCTGAAAGTATACGCTACACAATAGCTGCTAATTAATAACATAAAGCAAAGCCGGCTACACATCAAATTTATTAGGTTGCACATTCAACTCATACTATTATCTCTCTTATTTAGTTAAGAAAATCGAGGAGGAATACTTTGTTCATGCCTGAAGAAATTCTCAGGATCAATCTTCGTCTTCACATGTACCAACCTGTCAAAGTTCTTCTTGAAATATTTACGACCCCAAACACTTGCTTGCACATAACTTGTTCTGCCTTCGTTATTCATTCCGATGTCAAGATCTCTGTAATTAACATACGCCTCTCGAGGAGATTTCGACACAAAAGAGCTCATGTAACTGTAAAGTTTCCGAATCCAGCTTATATACCTTTGAGAATTCATGTTCTCCTCTTCTTGCCACCCTATGTTGTAATTTAGTTTGTACAAGTTGCCGATTCTATGCGGGAAAGGAGTTGCAGTCTCTGAGATTCGATCCATTTTTCCCCCATAAGAAATAATGTTTAAAGTAGCGGATGTTGCTTCTTCCTCCAAAAGTTGGGACCATATCCCCTGCAATGCAATTTCAGGAATTGGTTTCTTCACGTAATCAGATTTTGCTTTGAAGGAAGGGCTAAGAAGCGGACTTCGGTAACTCCTGTCAAGTAAAATATCCAAGGTTTGATTTGGAAGTTGGCCCAAGAAGACAATGGATTCAATCCAACTCATTTCAATGCAATCTTCTTCAACTAGTCCGAGTTCAGGGAATCTCTTTTGCATCAATGGAATAAGCTCATTTGTACGACCAAGAAACAAGGAAATAAAGGTAGCTACAACTGTCCTATTCCCATCTTGAGTAGAATTGATCGTTGAAATCAAAACGGCGGAGTATATATCGTCTGGAAGATTGTGTGCAACGTATTGCCAACGATGAAAAAGTTGGGTTGCATTTTGTTCCAAGGTCCTGCTTACTGAGAATACAGTCACAGTTGCTGGGACAGGAACCAACTTTAGTTTCCATGAAAGAACAATTCCGAAGCTTCCACCTCCACCTCCTCGAATGGCCCAAAACAGATCTTCCCCCATTGATTTTCTGTTGAGAACTCGCCCTTTAGCGTCAACAAATTGTGCATCAATTACATTATCTGCTGCAAGACCGTATTTTCGAAACAATAAGCCGTAACCTCCTCCGCTAATGTATCCCCCAATTCCCACAGTGTGGCAAAGAGCACCTGGAAAGGCAAGAGTTCTGCTCTTTTCAGCAATTCTGTAGTATAATTCTCCGGTAATAGCACCTGATTGAACCCATGCAACTTGGTTTTCTACATCAACATCGACTGATCGAAAATTAACCAAATCAACGATGACAAATGGAACTTCAGAGACATAGGAAAGACCTTCAAAATCATGACCACCACTTCGAGTTCTAATTTGAAGCCCATGTTTTCTTGAACAATGAATTGTTGCTTGAACATGGGAAACATTCAATGGTGTTACGATAACCAAAGGTCTGGGGGTAGTTGGCGTAGAGAATCTAAGATTATGAATCGAAGACTCCAAAATAGATGAATATGATGAATTTCTTTCTGTGTAAATAACTTGAGAAATGGAAGATGAATCCTCAGGATGAAATGAAGAAAGGCAATGAAGAAAATCTTCGTGGGTATCAGCTGAAGTTGCCCATGACAACGAGAAGAGAACAATAAAAAGAACTGGCAATATTGAGTAGTGAAGAGACTTCATTTTGAAACTGATTTTGAACCTGATGATTTTGTGAAGAGTTCATCAAGAGTTCTCCTTATTTATAGAGTTATGGGCAATGCTTTGAGTCGCCATGTGAACAAAATTGAAGTTTCTCAGCCCGCGCGGTATAAGTTGATTCTAGAAAGTAACTGTTACTGGTCAACATATGTAGCATGTTGGTCTGCCTCATTCATTACCATACGTAATTAATTGCGTTTGAATCGCCCAAAATTTGCCTAAGAACATCTCCATTCTCTAATCGGTAATGTCATAAGACTTGATAATTTATGTATTATATGTATCTATTTCATATAAAATATAAAAATTATTATATTACAAGCCATGTTAAACACATATTATTGTTGTCAAATAAGTATTATTTTTGTCACAATTTTAAATTATATTATTTTTTAAAATCGACAGATCTAACAATTTGATTTTAAAAACTTTAGTTGCTCGTGACCGGTGCTGTCTTCGACTACTAGAGATCCAATGAACCAGTTTCCAAAATTGAACAAAATTTAATGACAGCATTGTCAATTACAATATCAGAGGATGAACAAAATTATTTTGTCATTTTGTCTCTTGCTTTCAAAGAAGGCGACTCTTTTATTCTATGCAGTATAATTGAAAAACTATATATAAATGGAAAATTATAAATCTTTGAATGATCATAGGGCAAGTGTCACGTACGTACCAATCTTTATTTATTTATTATTTCTCTTGCATACGTATGCTAAATGTTGACATGCCTTAATGCTTGGGTTTTGCGAGAGAGAAATATGAGAAGATGCTTGGAAGGAGGAAAAGAAAAACGAATTTTCTTTTCATGATCACGTGCCTTGTTAGAAGTAAAATAGAGATTAGAGGTAAGAAAATGAGAGAGATTATCATTTCTTTATTTATAATCACAAAAATTAATTATTTAAAATTGAAAATAATAAAATCAAAAAAATCGAAAATAAATGAGTCTTGTAAATTTACATTGTTGTTCACATAGAAGTATTTTGTTTCAGTTGTCCATATCTATGAAAACATTATGAGATTATTTTACAAATAAAAACACAATCACAGTCAACAATTTTAAACATACATGACTTAACAATTATATTCAGTATAAAAAATCAATGAATTAATAGATTAACATAAATAAACTCAAATCCATACCTAAAGATTTCAAAAACTCCATTTTAATATGGAGACTAGGTCATATGGGCTATTTAAAAAAAAAAAACTTGTAATGAAAAAAAAAATACAATTAGTTTTTAATTTTTACATGTCATTCACAAGTCAGGAGGAAATGGAATTAAAATATATACCCATATAATTAATGACAACGGTGATAAATTATTGAACTTTTAATTTTAATAATTAAGATTTAATAATTTCTGTCAATTTTAAATATAAAAAAAAATAAATATATGGTTAATGATAATTATATGAAGGCAGCATAGTTACTGTTGCAAGCTAAAAAAATTCCAAAGATTTTGGGGTGGACGGTTGCATAATCTGGATATATTGTGGACACGTAACTGTAGAAGTCCATTCCATCTTTTGCCACAGCTGCCGCATTTTTCAAACACCGTTAATATTGACCAACCCTATCGCCAAAGCCAAAAAAATAAAAAAAAAAAAATTGGCCTAATTAGAACTGCTTTCATACACCCAAAATTAAAACTATGTTGTTATCATTTTTAATCTGAGAAGAAACAAATTAAGTTGGAAAAACATTATTAAAGCCCTCTAATTGGATATAATATATGATATGATATGATTTTTTTTAATCAGAAATGATAGTATAAAGGTTAAATGTTTATTTCTTATTTTAGGATTAAACCTGTTATTTTCTTTTTTTTTTTTCAAATTAGGATGCAAGTTTTTCGATTTTATGTATTTTAAGAAATTTTGGTAAATAAAAATTAGTATTTACCATTAATGAGATTAAGTATTCTCACATGGGAGTAATTTTATTTGCTTTATTTAATAAATTCAATCTATCAATTTAAATTTTTATTTAATAACTTTTAATAAAAAATCACGCCAGACCTAAACCATCTTGCTTAAGTTTTACCTTGATGTTATTTCTTTTTTTTTTTTTTTAATACCTTGATGTTAATTCGTAAAATAGATAAACACATGAAGAATAGCCTCATGAATATATATATATATATATATATATATATAATTGCCTAAATGGCTAAATTACTAAGATGATTGCTTGGAAGTTGGAATGAAAGAAGGTAATAGAAATTTGTCTTTCCAGGAAAAGTGGAAGGAAAATTTTCTCTGCCCTCCATGAAAATACGAACCGTGCCTATTAAAAGTCCAACATATTGTCTACAGGACTTGATGAAAAATTTCATCCACGCACGTGGTGATGTTTCTTTTGTTAAAATGTACATTATTTTTACTTATAAGATTGAGCCTAAGTTTTTGATATATCTCTTGGGCTTTAAATTTATTTATGTATTTGTATATTTGTGTAGTACAACTCTAGAAATAACATTAAATTTTCCCTCCTCAAATCTATCAAAACTTTCGATGATCGCGATTTCACTTAGTTTCAAGTTAATTTGATTTATTATTGTTTGACCCTTTTCTTTTTCTCTCTTATCTTGTTCAGTGGTTGTTGCATTTTATTTTTTGTTATTTTGTGAAATTAGGTGAAACTGGTTTTTTGCCATTGATTATAATTTAAGTTTTGTGAAATTAGAGTTGTCTTTGTCCTTTTCTACTTTTATTCATTGGCTATGAGTTGATTAAATAATTTATTGGTTTTGGATTGTTTACATGAGTAATTGGCTTCTTTGTTTCATTTGTTACGGATTGATTAGTTTATTGACTTAATTGTTAGGGATTGATCAATTTATTGGCTTTGAATTATTTTTGGCTTTCTTAGAATCATTACAACCAATTACAGTGAAATTAGATGAAACAAACCATTCATTGATCTTATTTGATGTGAACTTTTTAAAAGAAAAATGACTTTAGAAATATGTTATAGTGATAAAAATGTCCAAAAGCTCATAACGGACTGAAAAATTTTGTGTCTAAATATTACAATGGGAGATTAATAATATCAAAATTGTTATTTAGATTGCTAATACTATTGCTCCTTCATTTAGTATGAAGCTTGGGAAATTTGACACTGCTAAGAAGGTTTGGAAGTAACAACTCTATAGGTAATAACTTTTCTACTTCTACATTGTCAACTATTCCATGTACTAATTCTAAGCATTGGATCATTGATTTTGGAGCTTTTAATCATATGACTATAGATACCTAATTTTGTCTAAGCATGTTCTAGTCTGTCGTGATGTTGTTAAGATTGAGACTCAACTCATATCCAAGTTTCCTTTAGGATTCATGAGTTTTCAAAATTGAATTTTAAGTTAAAATGACCAAAATGCCTCATGGTCAAACATGGTAAAAAATGATCAAATTTGATCAAATTTAGTCAAACTCAAGTCAAACCCTAGAATTCGCAATTGAATATGACTATTAAGATGTGAGATTAATAAAATTATGATTTGGATTCTTTACAATCTTGATTGCATCTCATAAAGGTGAAATTACCAAAATACCTTTTAGGAGTATTTTCGTAATTTGGCCTTTTCAAGGTAGATTTTTTGTGACAAACTGCAGATTATTTTGATATTAATTCATGAATTTTGATACATTGAAAACTTTGATTGTACCTTAGAAAAAAATGAAATTACTTACATATCCGTTAGGGGTATTTTAATAATTTGACTTTCTCAATGTCGATTTTTTGCGAAAGCTCTAGACATGTTTTAATATTATTTCATAAATTTTGATACATTCAAAACTTGATTATACCTAATAAGATGTGAAAATACTAAAATACCCTTTAGGAGTATTTTTGTATTGTGACTTTTTCGATGCTGATTTTTCACAAAAAGGTACAGATCATAGTTAAATATTATTTTATGAGTTTTATTCAATTAAAATCAAGAAAATAAAAATTGGATCATAAGATTCTAGAGAACATCATGGAAAATGCTTAAAACACTAATAGAGGTAAAATTATCATTTCATTTGCCATAAAGTGATTGCCACATATCTGCCAATAGAATATGCCATGAATAATGAGGACCATTAGATTTTAGAGGACACTAATCCAATGGTCCACATTATGAGCTTGCCCATCAAACTTGATAAAACAAACAAATGATTTTGCACCATAGGATAAGATCTAATCTAAGGGCCATTAGGGGCATTTTTTCTAACTTCAAGTCAAAATTGAGGTAGTGTTGGTTGGCAGAATAAAGGGGAAAAAAAAGACAAAAGTTAAAAAAAAAAAAAAAAGGTGAAAGGAGTGAGCCTTAAAAAAGGTAACTATTTTATGTTTTTGTTCATTTTTTTTCCTTAATGCTTTTCATGTATGAGGTTCTAAAAACCTTTGTTTTCTTTTTTATTTTGGGTGATTTCATGCTAAAAAAAAAAAAAGCTTTTGAAAGCATGAAGTGGGACTTTCCTTAGAGTTTTTTTTTTAATCTTGTAAATATGTCTTTGAGATATAATTTCATTTGTGTTTGTTTTGGATTATTCAGGGGAGTTTTCAAGTTCCATTTTATACTAGCATTTGCTAGTTTGGAGAAAAAAAAAAGCAATTTTCTCTTTAGTAAACAAAAATGCTTTCAAGATATAAAGAAAGCTAAGGTGTCAAGGAGTTTAAAGTTCAAAAATGGTTTTTCATACATGATTTTAGGGTTGCGATTGGTTCTACCATTTATATAAGTTCAAAGTTTAATTTTCTTGCTATTATTTTCTAGTTTAAAATATGGGAAAGAAGTCTCCCCTCTTTTTTTTAAGAAAACTTAAAGCTTTTTAAATTTTGTTTTAAGGATGGTTTGTAAGATAAGAATAGTTAGATAGAGCATTGGGATTCAAAAATTACCTTTTTTTTGCTCTTGAGAACTTGAATCTTAAAGTAGTTTTATTATTTTCTTTTTATGGTGTGTTATTTTAATTTTAAGCATTTCAAATCCCATGCCTTTTAATTCTTATATTATTAAAATTCTCATGCATCTTACATTCTTTACCCATATATCTTAATTATTTCTATCATATTGTTATGTACTTTTTATCAATTTGTTTTTATTTGGAATGTTTCTGGTTCAATATTTGTTCATTTATGCTTAATATTACTCATGCACATTTGTAATATATTCATGTTCACTTGCATTTTAACTAGTAAGCATGTTACTTTCCACATTCCTTTGCATTTTAAAAACTTCAATAAAATCTAATTTTTTTAAAGAAGTGATAAAAAACGAGCTTACTACAAAAGTTTGCCTAAATATTAAGGAAAGGTTCATAAAAATCATAAAAAACACAAAAGCAAACCCTAAACCCTAATAAAAACCTAAACCCTAGAACTAAAACCCAAAAACCCTAAACCATAAACCTAGGCCTAAACCTACTCTTAAACCTAAAACCTAAAATCTAAATCCTAACCCAATCCTTAAAACCAATCAAACCCATAAACCCTAAAACCAACCATAAACCTTAAACCCTAAAATAAACCTAAACCCTAAAACCAAAGCCAAAACCAAAACCCTAAACCTAAAACCAACATCAAACCTTAAAACCAAAAACCTAAACCTAACCTTAAAGCCTAAAACCAACCTCAAACCCTAAAATCAAAATCATAAACCCTAAACCAATCTAAACCCTAAACCAAACCCTAAACCTTAAAACCAACCCCAAACACCTTAAACCCTAAAACCTAAAACCAATCTAAACCTTATAACAACCCCAAACCCCAAAACCTAAACCTTAAACCCTAAACACTAAAAGATGTCGCTTAAAGGATGTGATATTTAGGAAATTTTATTTTATTAAGTTTTTTATACGATTCTTTAACCTAAAGATAACAATAAGAAAAAATAAAAGAAAGAAATAAAGACGAGATCTTAGAAATAAATAATAGCACTTAAACTCTGCCTAAAGGTTAGGAGATCCGGGTGGTCTCTTTATATTTAAGGACCCTAATCCTAAAATCGTATCTCATCATTATGCATAGCATCTATTTGCATCTATTCATCTTTAGATTGTTGCTTGCATTCATTTTACATGTTTATATCTTTTGATTATCACTATTGATTTTTTGTTAATTATAGTATCGTCACTTTTTTTAAAAATATTTTTTAATAGAAAATGTTATTTTAAAAGCATGGATTTTTTAAATAAAACTAAAATAACATTCCAAGTGAAATAATTCTTGGTACTTTGCCTAGATTATAGAAAGTCACTAATAATTATCATATGTAAAAAATGTTATTTTTATTTTTAAGGAATATTATGGTGAATCTTAGGTAAAAAGAGTTATCTATAAATTTTACCTAGATGTTGGAGAATTTTAAAATAATTCTTTAACTTAAAGACTTCCAATAATATTCCTAAATAGATTTTTTAATAAAATTGATTTACTTTTTCAAAAAGTGAAAAAAATTATTATGAAATTTCAAATTGAAACCATTTTATCCAATACAAAGAATACCATATGATTAATTGATACTATTTTTTAAAATGGGTTATGTGGGGTGTTAATCCTTCCTTATGCGTAACCATACTCTCGAACCCAACTCTGTTTTTAAAGATCAAAAATATCTTTTTGATAAACCTTAAATTTATTTTTTGGTTTTATTAAAATGATAAACTTTTTAGTTGGCCAATCATACCTAACAAAAAAATTGATGGCAACTTTCTTTTCTTTTTTTCAATTTTTAAAATTTTTACGTCTTGCGATCGAGTTCACGAACTTGTATGTTGCAACAGCTTGGAGACTTTATTGGGGATATTTTTTAGATTCAAGCTAAAAGTTAATCATGCGTTATCCTAAGTTTTGGATTTAATGATTTAATTGGTATTTAATTTTAATTCCCTTCATTTTAATTTCTTTTAAAAATTGCATGTTAGTATCTTACTTTGATTTCACAATTTGCTTGTCCTTTATATTATTTTAATTAATTATACCTTCTTACACACGTTTTGTATATTCATTTGCATGCATGAGCTTTAAACCTGAGCTTTGTTCCTATTTGGAGGAAGTAAAGTAGTTACTCTTTCGTAAGGTGATAACTTCTATATTTGCTAGTGAAACACTCCCACTTATATTGGACTTTTTTCATTTGTAGTCTATAATGAGAGAGGATCAAGGTGCCTTGCTAGTTTATAATGGATGATGATGTGAAGAATAATCTATGAACCTTTAGATGTATAAATCCAAACCTAGTATGTCACAAGCCATGAGGAGCTAACTTAGGGTAGAGATATGTAGCTTTTTTTAGAAAAATTACCTAAAGTTAGGATATTGTGTATATTCTACATTTGCTATGTTATTTCCATGCTTGATTATTTATTTATTTTTTAAAGATTAATGATTTATCTTATTTTTGTTGCTTTTTATTTTACTTCGTGCATCATGTAGGAATTATTTAGAGGTTAAGAGCCAATTAGAAAGTAGCCAGGGAAAATAGGGGACTACAAGAGGATAGTCATATCTCGACATTTTTACAGTCAATGTATATGGATTTGAGTCAGAGTAACATGTCAAAATTAGAGGTTATCTAGACATAGTGGGGGATGGAGAGGAAAAAATCTTTTTCTAGGAAATACAGAGATATGGCACTACACATGTTAGTCAAAAGCAATGAACAACTAATTAAAGTCGCATTTTAGTTTTGGGATTCATCTTATCAATACTTTGTATTTAACTAAAAGGATTTAACTCTCACAATTAAGGAGTATTCATTTTTACTTTGGATAGAATTTGTCAATCAAGATATGATCTATTAAAAAGACAAAAAAAAATTGGGTATAGAAAGAAGTAAGCTAGGATCATGAAATCGGGATCGAGGAAATAGATAAACATAAGAAAAAAAAGAATAGGGTCGAGTCAATTCTTTCAACATTTTTATTAAAGAACATAATGAAATATCTGAATGATGATTGTGGGAAACACATATTTGTTTTGGTAGTTTAAGGATTTTTTATATTTCCCAAGGTATTAGGGCATGTAAAAGCATTAGTGGTTGATTTCTTCAAACAATTAGACATGGACATAAATCTATCCCCTACCCTCTTAGTTGAAACTATTAGATCATTAAATTATTATCAAAGGAAAGGTGAAGGTTGATTCATAAGATGCACTTAGCTACTCTATATTTGGACTCAAAGTTACTTTTGGGAAAAAAAATATCATTTTGGCTTTCTCCACCTACTTTGTTCTGATCAAGGAGTTCTTACCAAAGAATGGCGAAGAGATTGGACAAAAGGGTAATGGATGCCATTTTTTCTTAATCTAACACGTGAGGCCATAACTTGGAAAGAATTGTAGATGTTTCCCTTAGCTATATTATATAGCTATGGTGACAAACCATGGGTTTTGTTATTAGGGATATGAGGGCAGTTAGCTGTACACCTCTTATAATCCAGAGACAATACGATTTCTAACAATTTATCTCTTTGACTCATGGACATAACTTGTTCAAATTTGATTTTGGTGAACCCAATTATATGAAAAAAGTACAAAAAGTCATCAAAGCATGAAAATATATCAATCTAATGAATCTAGCTAGGTATGAGGACAATGTCACAGAAAGATACCATTTATGTAGAGCAAAAAAAAGTTAAATTAAGGTATGCCACTACCTAAAGATATTTTCAATTAATTGCCCATTCCAACATCGAAGCCAATTTGGATAGCTCTTGAGATTATCTAGCAAGAGTTTGAGGTTGAAAGAAAAAAAATAGAGAAAAAAAAGTTGGCGATGTTGAATCAAGTTAATCAGCTAAGGTACGACTTGATGATGAAAGATGATGTATTACAAAAGCTATCCAAGAAACAAAAAGGTGTTGAAAAGAGATTTGAAAGATCTCTATCAAGAAAATAAAAAAGGTTAAAATTGAATGTTAGGCCTTTGAAAAGATTTAAGAAAGAGATAATAAATTTAAGAAAAATGGTAGAATATTATAAAGGTAAAGCTTATGAAAATAAGGAAGCTATCATCACACTAACTCAATAGTAGCAGATATCAAGAAATAAATTTTCTAGAGCTTCTATGAGGATAGCTACGTGCCATGAAGAAAATGAAAGATTGAATATTGATTAAGGGAAGAGGATAGCCAGAATTTCATGATACAAAAGGAAAAAAGGTCATTCGAACAAAAGCTTCTAAGTTTATAAAGTCGATTGGTTAAGAATAAAAACTATGTGGATAAGATTTTAACCAAACAGTAAGAAAAAAGAGATGAATGAACTCTTATTTGCAATATAAAGGTGAAAGCTTGAGAGATGTTGAAGGCAAAAACCTAAGAAGATAACAGTACATAAAGCACTTGACCTTTCAGATTTACAAGGTTGTGTAGAGAGCTAATGAATGATGGAAAAAGTTGAAGCACTTGAAAAAGAGATCATATCAACATAGGATTATAACCAACATTTGTTAAACTTTTTACATGAGGCTAGAGAATCTAAGTCATTTAGTCCCACGCTAATATAACACTCATTCTCAATCTCGAATCATGAAAAGATAGAATGGAGCTAGATTTGAAAGGGTTAGAAAAAAAAAGGAAATGTAATGAAAATACAACAAAATATTGAGACACAATTGTCAAAATTGAGGTAACTATTATCTAGCTTATCAAAGGGTAAAAGAGTTTCTAGTGCATCAAGACCAGGAGAAGAGATTACTACTAAAGAACTATTATACCCTCCAAGGTTCATCGTAATCTAGGCTCAAACTTCTTATGGCATTCATTTACAGCCATTGACTACATGACCTTACACTTATATCAATTTATCTGCTAGTCAACCTTAGATTCACATGAATGTCAACCTGAGGTCTCCCTTATTGATATCATCTTAGTATCGAATTTAGACAACCTTGCTAAATAAGAAAAGCTAGGTGACATATCTAAGTTGGTTGTGAACTCAAAAATATGAAACATGTATGACTTACTTGGAGAAAGCTTATAGTACTAAAAAGGAATGACTTCTGTGAGAATATTGACACTAATGAGCTTAGTCTAGTACTTGATTTAGTCATTTCAACAAAATTTAAAATCCAAGATTTTGAAAAATACAATGGAACATGACGTTCTTCTACTTACTTTATCATGTTTTGTCAAAAGATGAGGTCATACCCAAAATAATAAACTCTTAATATACTATTTATAAGATAGTTTAACTTGATTAGTAACAAGATGGTATGTATAATTGAATCAGAGCCAAGTCCATTCATGAAAAGACTTGGCCAAAGCTTTCATTACCCAATACAAACATGTCATTAACATGGCTCCAAATAGGCTATCGTTACAGAATATGAAAAAAATTCAATAAAAATCTTTAAAAAATATGCTTATTGACGAAAAGATGCAATGGCCTAGGTCCAATCACTACTAACTAAAAAAAAGTTACTATACTGTTTGTTAGCACATTAAAGGACTTATACTATAGCAAGCTGGTTGGAAATAGAATGAAAAATTTCTTTGACATGGTGATTTCAGAAGAAATAATAAAGAATGCCATCAAGAATGGCCTAACCATACCTTTCTTATTATCTTACCACCAACTATATTTCTTGATAGTCATATCATTACCAAGCATCCCAACAACTATTATACAAGTCGAGCTTTAGTCCTTAACCATTTAATTATACCCCTATATCACTAACTCAGCCATTAGCCCAACCAATCAATTGAATCAATAACAAAAAAATTTCATAAAACAACATTAACAATAGAGAAAAGCCTTATTTTGACCTAATCCCCTTATTTTACATAGATTTATATCCATAATTCGTGAAAAACCACCTTTTTACCCTGTCTATATGGAACCACTAAAACCACTTTGCCTGAAATGGTATAACCCTAATGCTAAGTGCAACTACCAATATGGTGTAATAGGTCACTCCATTGAGAATTATATAGTACTAAAATATAAGGCGTAAGGATTAATAAAGACAAAATTGTTGAATTTTGATACCAAGACTAAACTCAATGTCAGTGGAAATCATCTCCTTAATCATACTAATGATACCATTAATGCAATGATGGATGAGCAAGGGGTAAAGGTGAAGATAGGGGTTAGTGAAGTGAAAACTCTAATGAAAAATGTCTTTGAATGTTTGGTTGAAATAGGGATGATTCAACTTGTAATTGTTTACAACAACAATATAGAGGGTGATTAAAATTGCTAGTTTCATGGAAAGAAGGTGGGACGTTCAATCTAAAATTATCGAGGGTTTCAGGAAATGTTACAGTAATTGATCGATAAAGCTATGATAGAGTTCTATGTCCAAGATAATGACTACAGTGTGAACATAACAAGTGAATTTTTTAGGATACCTTTTATTCCTAGGCCTATTACCATATTCTATGATGTTGAGCCAATGCCAATTATGGAAAGGCCAGTTCATCTCTCTTAGGTGGCATTAACTATTTATGTTCATAATCTGTTTTCTTCTAATAGTGAAAAGTCAGTTCCATGTAATTACAATTGTGAAGTTGAAATTCAAGGGTATGATTAGGTAGCTTTGGATAATTTGAGATTTGAAAATGCCACAAGTATAACAAAAGAAGGAAGAATGACTAGGAGTGGTAATTGTTACTCTTTTAAGATGCTAAAAAAGAATAGGAAGGGAAAAGGAAAATAAGGAGAAAAGAGCATAATAAAAGAGAATCTGATCCCATTGCATTAAACCCAGAAGTATAACATAAAAAATTGATGTAAAAAAAAAACTTGTGAATTTTTTATAATTATCAAGCATAATGAGTACAATATAGTTGACTAACTATACAAATTACCTATTCACATTTCATTATTGTCACTACTATTGAATTGAAGCCATACAAGAATGCTTTGTTGAATGTGTTTAATCAGGCTTATGTTGAATATAATATTTTTGTTGAGAAAGTATATCACATGGTTGGGAATATCACAGCCCCTAATTTCATTACTTTCAATGATAATGAAAAATCTTTGAAGAGACGCGATAGCATTAAAACCCCATAGATTACTATTAAGTGCAAAACCCACACCATGGCCAAAGTATTAATTGAAAATGGGTTATCTATCAATGTCATACCTATGATTATGTTGTCAAAGCTTCTGGTGGACACATCCTACATGAGAAATAGCCATATTGTGGAAAGGACTTTTGAAAGAGCATGAAGAAAAATGATTGGTGATATAAAAATTTCATTATAGATTGGCTCATGTACTTTCAATATCTAGTTTCAAGTGATGGATATAGCGTCTTCATATAGTTGTTTACTTGAAAAATGTTAGATTCATATAGTATGAGCTCTACGTTTATCCTTACACTAGAAGGTAAATTTTATTTTTAAAGGGAAACAAGTTTTTTTAGATCGAGAGAAAGACTTACTAGTAACCAAAATCTAGACCACTCCTTATGCTGAACTGTCAAAAACCCGTTCGAATTTTATTTAAAGCTTTTAAAATAGTGAATGTTGCTTATGTCGAAGAACAATTGAGGATACTTGCCTCTCGATTGCTAAAGAATATGGATATGGAGATTAAACAAACTATTGGCAAAGGTTGGTAAGTAAGACAAGGTTTGGAAAGAGTTTTATAATGAATCAAGAAGGTGCCAACCACGATTGAGAACAATGAGAGATGGGGTTTAGGTTACAAGCCTACTACTACTGATAGAAGAAGAATAATGCTAGAGAAGAGAGAAAAGAGAATGGCACGCCTCAAAGGGCATGATTTAGTTTATGATAAAATGGTATTCTGTTACTTGTATTAGACATTTCATTTCGACGAATATGTTCAATTTGGATCATCAAAGGTTAAAAAGGTGAACCAACTATAGGACTAAATGAAGCCTTCTCTCAAGTTCAAATTAATGCAAATGAAAAAATGATGAAGATAAAGAGATGTTTTTTTTTTTTTCCTTTTCTAGGTTAGGAGACCAAAGAATGATGTAGTTTTTTTTTTTCATTATCCTTGAATTGTTTAAATTTAAAATTTTCAATTGCTTCTACCCAAAAGCATGCGGAGGTCAAATGTATAGGACTACTTTTATTATCCTAAAAAATGATGAATGCAATGCATTTCACATTTATCATCTTTTTTATTTTTCTTCTTTGTTGTTAGTAATATTTTTCTTGCCTTTGCCAAAACTAGCCTCAATTTTCTTGTAATTGTACCTATTTTTAGGTCTTTTAATAATGAGCATTATGGATGACCAAGACAATAATGCTGAATTTGATTTCAAAAATTTAATTCACATTAGCAAGCTTGATAATGATGTTGACTCAAAATACTACAATTTGCATCATGATTTGTTAAAATGGATAGAGTAGAGGTAGAAAATTATAGAAGCTAGAAAGAGTCCATAGAGTTGTTGAATTTGGAGATGGTGAGAATAAGAAAAAAGTTAGGATCGGTAGTTCACTATTGCCAATTGAAAAACATAAGTTGGTGGATTTATTGCGAGAATATGTGAATATATTTGCATAGTCCTACTAAGATATGCTTGGGCTCAGCATAGATATTGTTGAACATCGACTGCCTTTAAAGCTAGAATGCCTACCAATACAATAAAAGTTAAGATGCATAAAGCCAAAAATATTGCTAAAAATAAAATAAAAAGTGAAAAAATTTGATGTAGGTTTTCTAGAAGTAGCTAAGTACCTCAAATTGATAGCCAATATAGTCTTAATTCCCAAAAAAGATGGGAAGGTGAGGATGTGTGTAGATTATTAGGACATAAATATGGCTAGCCTAAAAGATAATTTTTTGTTTTTTTATATTGATATCCTTATAGATAATATTGCTAAGCACTTTACCTTTTCATTCATGGATGGGTTTTTGTATTATAATCAAATCAAAATGGCTGAAAAGATATGAAAAAAATCACGTTCATGACAATGCGGGATACATTTTGCTATAAAGTCATGCCTTTTGGGCTAAAGAATGTTGGCATCATATATTAAAGAGTGATGGTCACTTTTTTCATGATATGATGCATAAAGAGATAGAGGTGTATGTTGATGATATGACATCAAAGTCTCTAAAATGAGAAGATCATATTGTTAACCTTAAGAAACTCTTTGAAAGGTTATGAAAATACTAGCCCAAGTTGAATCCAGCCAAATGTACATTTGGTGTCAAATTAAAATTGCTAAAGTTTGTAGTCAATGAGAGAGGTATCAAAGTATAACTTGATAAGATTTAAACCATTTAAAATTTGTCAGCTCTGCACATGTAAAAGAAAGTAAGAGGGTTTTTGGGGTGATTAAATTATATTTCTTGTTTTATATCTTAACTCACCTTAAAATGTGACCCTATCTTTAGGTTGCTTTGTAAAAACAACTTTAACAAATGGGATAAAAAATGTTAAAATGCCTTTGAAAGGATTAATGAGTATTTAACAAACCCATCAATGTTGGTATCATTAGTTGTAGGAAGGCTATTGATTTTGTATGTAAAAAGTGTAAGAGAATTCAATTGGGTGTGCATTAGGGGTAAAAGGATAAAACTAGTAAGAAAGAATAAGCTATTTATTATTTAAGAAGTTACAGAGTATGAAACTAAGTGCTCCTAATTAGAAAAAATATGTTTTGGCCTAGTTTGAACTACTTGTAGGCCAAAGCAATACATGCTCTATCGTACAACTTGGCTTATATCGAAGTTAGATCCCTTTAAGTGCATTTTCAAGAAACCATCTTTATTAGGTAGGATAGCAAGATGGCAGGTCATGCTTTTAGAAAATGATATCATGTACATGGCACAAAAAGCCATAAAAAAGTGTGATAGCCAATTTTCTTACCGACTGGGCTAGAAAAGACTATGAGCCCATGAAATTTGATTTTTCATATGAAGACTTGATAGTAATCTTGTGAGAGGATGATGAAGAGCCAATAAGAAAATTATGGAAGATGTTTTTTGATGGGGTATCTAATAAATGGGGCATGGCATTAGGGTAGTATTAATATGCCCAGAAGGAAATTACTACCTTAGCATTGTAAGGTTGGATTTTAATTGCACAAATAATGTAACTGAATATGAAATATGTGTCATGGGTTTACAAATGGCCATTGAAAAAAAGATTAATATGCTAGAAGTATATGGTGATTCAACCTTAGTAATTTACCAATTGAAAGGCGAATGGGAGACTAAGGACTTGAAATTGGTGTTATACCAAAGGCACATAGCTAACTTGATAAGGCACTTAAAAAAGGTACAGTTTTAACATGTTTCTTAAGAAAAAAATTCGATTGTTAATGCTTTGGTTACTTTGATAGCAATGTTCAAGCTAAATGCCAATATGAGAATCCAACCCATAAGAGTATAAATGCGAGATTCATTGGCCTATTGTTCAAATGAGAAAAAAGAGACAGATCGATGACCATGGTATTATGACATTGTACAATATATTAAGTGACAAAAATATCCCAAGCAGGCCTCAAAAAATGATAAGAGGATTGTTCAAAGATTAGTAGCAAGGTTTGTGCTTAATGGAGAAATCTTTATAAAAGAGGTTGAGATTAGATATGAGGTATGTAGGTGTAGTTGAAACAAGAAAGATACTTAAAGAAGTGCATGAATGGATTTGTGGAATGCATGCCAATGGACATATGATGGTTAAACAGATTATAAGGACAGATTACTACTGGTCTATATTAGAAAATAATTGCATCAATTATGCTAGAAAGTGTCATAAGTGTCAAATTTATGCAGATAAGATTCATTTCACTCTAGTCCCACTACATGTCTTAGCACCTCTATGGCCATTTTCTATGTGGAAAATGGATGCAATTGGACTTATAACCCTAAAAGCTTTAAATAGGCATAATTTTATTTTTGTAATAATTGACTACTCCATTAAATGGGTGAAAACAACCTTTTATGCTAATATTACTCAATCGATGGTATGCAAATTTATAAAGAACAGGCTATCAAAAAGGATCATCTTTAATAATGCTAGCAACTTGAATAGAAAAATGGTGAAGGAGGTGTGTGCACAGTTAAAGATAAAGTGTTATCATTCAACTCCGTATTGTCCAAAGATAAACGGTGCAATAAAGGCTAAGAATAAGAACATCATAAGGAAATTAAACAATAGGACTGATAGGTATAGAGACTAGTATGAGACGTTACCTTTTACTTTATTTACATATAGAACATCAATTCAAACTTTCACAAGGGCCACCCTATTTTCACTTGTATATGGAATGGAGGCATTATTACCAATCGAAGTCAAAATTCCTTAAAAGTTTTGATTGAGGTAAAATTGGATGATGTGGATTAGGTTCAGGATTGCTTCGAACAACTAAACCTCATTGAAAAGGAAAGACTTTCAACACTCATCCATGGGTAGATGTACCAAAAAAGGATAATGTAGGCACATGACAAGAAGATACGACCCTAGTGCTTTAGTGAATGTGAACTAGTTCTTAAGAGGATCTTGCCAAATCAATATGACAATAAAAAAAAATGGACACCTAATTAGGAAGGTCCATACATGGTAAAGAAGGTATTCTCTAGTAGAGCTTCAATCTTTATAGAAATGAATGGTAATGAATTGCTAAATCTTGTAAATTTTGACACTATTATGAAATGTTTCGCTTAACCAAAAAAATAAAAAAATAAACATAAAATGAGAGGATTTGAATAAAAACTCAAAAATGGTGGTTTAAATCCAAAAGATGGTTGTTTAAGTTGAAAACTTGAAAAGGCGACTTAAATTAAGGTGGAGCTAAAAGGAAGTCCTTCAAGGGAAAAATTAAAAAATAGCATAAAGTCAGGTGAATCAATGTTAGAGTTAAAGGAAATGACTTTTGGGGCAAGTTTCCGTTTATTGTAAGTTGTAAGGCAAGGATTAGTTATATGAGATCAAATACAGAAAGATCACAAATGTGAGCTTTTAAGAAAAGATGTAGTCTAAGTTGATTAGGTTCGTTCAAATGTTCATTATTTAAAGAATTGATATTTGATTCCCTAAATATTTTTTGAATGACCTATTTTTTGTATTTTAGAAAGTTTATGCTTTTTTTTCTAAACCAAAATAACTAACCCATTGTTAATTGAATTTCATATTCAACCATGAACATGGAATTATTTCATTCGCCACTTAAAATTAGGATAATGACTGATAATGTTCATAATAGACTAATGTGTCACTTGAAAAAAAAAGGGATGTTAGGATGACAAAAAATAACAATATAAAGTTAAAAAAATAAAAAAAAAATTAATTAATTGCTAGGACAAAAAAAAGTAAGAGTCATAAATGGGCTCATCAAATGTGCAAAATTCAAAAAAAGAAAATAAAGTAGCTTTTAAAGTCTGAAAGAATATAATAAATCTTGAAAATCAAATTAACATGATGTAAAGGCGTATGGCATAAATCACTAATTACATCTTCACTATTTAGATTTAGTACAATCATTGCATGCATTGAACACGTTTTTTTATGAGAAGATTTCAAATGAAACTGGGATGATTTCTTCAAAACAAAGATGATGGTTTGATTAAAAAAGTTTGCAGAAATGTGAAAGTTACCTCAAGCACATTCTTTAAATACCCTAACTATCAATTTATAGAGTTTTTGGTTCTCTTTAGTTTTGATTTACGGTTCAATCTCGGTCATTTTTATTGTGTAACTTAAGGTTTAATATCGATCTTTTTTATTTTTTAACTTGCAATTCAATCCGATTATTTTTTTTTTACTTGTGGTTCAATCCTGGTCATCTTTAGTTTCTAACTTATGGTTCAGTTTTTGTCATTTTTATTTTTTTACTTATAGTTTAGTCCCGGTCATCTTTATTTTCAAACTTAAGGTTCATCCCTAGTTGTTTTTATTTTCTAACTTACAGTTCAATCCCAGTCATTTTTAGTTTTTGACTTGCAGTTAATTCTCAATCGTTTTATTTTTTGACTTACGGTTCAATTCCAGTGATCTTTATTTTTTACTTATGGTTCAATCTTAATCTCTTTTAGTTTTTGACTTATGGTTTAATTCGAATCATCTTTATTTTTTGACTTGCAATTCAGTCTCAGTCATTTTTATTTCTTGATTTACGGTTTAGTCCCGATCATATTTACTTTTTAACTTACAATTTAGTCTCAGTTATCTTTATTTTTTGACTTGCGATTTAGTCCTTATCATTTTTATTTTCTAACTTAAGGTTTAGTCTCGATCATTTTTATTTTTTGACTTGTAATTCAATTCGATCTTTTTTATTTTCTGACTTGTAGTTTAGTCCCAATCATATTTATTTTTCAACTTGTGGTTTAGCCTCAGTCATTTTTTCAAACTTGTAATTCATCTCGATTATGTTTATTTTTTTTACTTGTGATTCAGTTTTGGTCATTTTTATTTCCAATTTGTGATTTAGTCCAAATCATTTTCAACTTCAAATGCCTTTAAAAAACAAAAAATAAAAAGCAAAAACAAAAAATAAAAAAAAAAAAACAACAAAAACAAAAAAAAAAAACACAAAAATCTTTCAAGCTTTGGTCCTGGACAAAATTAATGTCTTCATCTTTGCATTATTTTTAATTTTTAAAAATATATAAAAATGGACAATTGTAAACATCTAATTTTTTTCGAGCATATTCTAGTAGGTCGTGATACTATTAAGATTGAGACCCAATTCATATATGAGTTTCCTTTAGGATTCACTAGTTTTTAAAATTAAAATTTGAGTTAAAATGACCCCAAAATCTCTGTGGTCAAATATGGTCAAATGTGGTCAAACTCAACCAAATTTGATTGAACTCGAGTTAACCCTTGAAATTCACAACTAAAGAGGACTATAAAGCCTTGAGATTAATAAAATTATGATTTGAATTTTTTAAAATCTTGATTACACTTTATAAGGGTGAAATTATCAAAACACTTTTTATCTTGAGACAACCTATTTAATCTGAGTCTCAAACCAAGCTCAAATCCAATCTAAGCCCAAATGTCCAATTTTCTACATTTTTTGATATCTTATTTATCTTGTTTATTTACTTTTTAGTTTTTTACTTATTTGGTTTTAAATATTTTTTCATAAATTATGTCAATAAAATTTATGGAGTAATTTAAGTACTAATCAATGATGATATCGACAATTAAGACTAAAACATGATCTCTTCAAATATTAACTAAATGTTGAAAAAAAACCAAATTAGGGAATCAAAGTCATATTTAATATGGGAAATTTTGATAGATTATGAAAATCAAGAAAAATCGAGATAATTCCAGAAGTCAAATTCCAAGTTGCTTAAGTTGATTTGTGCCTGGACCTATCATTTTCATCCATCAAGAAAAGCCAACTACAGGTAATTTTAATTTTCTTTATATGTTATTTTATTTACTTATTTGTTCCTTTATTTATTTGTCTATTATTTTTAGTATTCATATAAAAAAACATTTTGTATATAACAAAATAAAAATTTAAATAAAAGTCTTACCAGCAAATTGGAATACAATCATTTTTTTAAAAATAGGGTTTTACCAATATATTGAAAAACTTTATAATTTTATTTATTTCAAAGAATATATATATAAATGAAAAAGCTTACCAATAGATTGGAAGGCCAATATTTTTTCAAAATAAGATTTTACCTACATATTGGACAACCTTATAATTTCCTAAAAGATCAAGTTTTTGAAAAAAAAATAAAATAACATTTCCTATCTATTTGCATAAAATCTTATCAACATATTAGATGATAATTTTCAATAGAAAGTCTTATCAATAAATTAGAGGATTTTTTTTACTATAAACCTAGTTTATAGATATTTATTTTTAGAAGCAAAATTAAATTAATTCGATGATAAAACCTCTTTTAAAGCATAATAAATAGTCTCTTTGAATACTCTTAAAGTAAGAAAATATTCTTAAATTATTACCAACATATTGGAGCAATTTAAGAAAAATTTTCAATATTAATTTATTTGGTAAATTTTAAATATGTTTTAAGGCTTGAATAACTTAAAATCAAACTGGTACTATCTTTTAGATAGGTGTTATGAGGGTGCTATAATCATTCTCACGCATAACCGTACTCTCAAACCTAAATTTTAGTTTTATGGACTAAAATCTACTATTTAAAAATACCTAAAGTTAATCTTGAGATTTCTCTTTAAATGAGACAGATTCAGTTAAGTGGTTAATCGCTCCTTAACATAAAAAAATTGGTAATGACTCTTAAAGTCTATGTCTAGCGATTGGTCCATAGATTTATATGTTATGATAATTTGGTGACTCTACTGGGGAGATTGAGATTAGGCTAGTACATAATTTCTTATTATTCAAGCTTAACCTAATAAATTTGAGATTTTTTTCTCTTGCTTGTATTTTATTTATTTATTCATTTTATATATTTGTCATTCATTTGCATATGCATAACATGAGCTTTACACCAAGTTTTATCCTTTAGGAAAGAGTAAAGTACCTACACTTTTGTGAGATTTTATGTCTTCGCATAGGCTAGCAAAAAACTTGCACTCAAATTCAACCATTTTTGCTTACAACCTATAATAGGCGAGGATTGGGGTGCCTCACTAATTTGTGATAGATAATGATGTAAAGAACAATTTGAAAACTTGTAGAGTTAACCCTAAACCACATATAGTGAGCCATAATAAACTTAACCCATAGGTAGAGCCATGTCTTTTCTTTTTGTAGAAATAATTCAAACTAGGTCACATACCTTTTGGGTTATGCAATAACTTATTTTGTTTTTTTTTCTCTTTCTTTATATTGGATGTTAACTTTATTCTAAATTATTATTTCTTAAGGTTCACAATTATTTATTTATTTATTATTTGTTTGTTTGTCTATTTTCATTCATTTCATGTATCCACTCATTCATATATCATTATCATTCATTCATCATGTCATTGCATAATAGAAATCTTTTGCTTACCTTGGGAAGCAATTCATAGCATATGAGTGATCAATTAGAAACACGGATCTAGGCCTTAGAACTCAACCAAGAGGAATTGGAGCATGACTTACAAGAAATAAAAATGCAACTTACCAAGCTGGTAGAAAAGGTTAAAAATCTTGAAGTGGCCTATTCTCAAGAATTTTTATCAATTTCAATATGTATGTGCATTAGACAACCACTTTGTTAGGATTAAATAGCCACTCACAATATTGATGTCAGTCTAAGTCATGCCAATGCCAATGCATTAAGTGCCCCAAGAAAAGACCAAGTCAGAGAAAAAGTGAAAGAGATACGGCCTTTTAACCTTGCCCCGACTTCGTATATTAGCTTATTCCCAAATCTCCAACTAGTTATTCCTAAACAACATTTTTTGGCATCCTAAACAAGACCTATTTCTATTCAACCTCCATAGATTAGTCCATGCTTTTCAAAACCTCGGTGCTTATAAACCCATCTAGTAGCCAAGTTTTCGGATGAATCCTTAGGCATATACACCTAATTTAACTCTACAACCTGCACCTTCAAGGTAAATAGCTACTAAACCCAAAAAATTACTGAGTAAAAAGAAAGATAGAGCCCTTATTGATCAAATCTTTGTGACTTACACTAATTTATTACCATTATTCCTCGAAAATTATTTAATCATACTAGTTCCTTTAGAGCTATTAAAATCTTCTTATCTTAAATGGTTTGATGCAGAGGCTCAATGTGATTATCATTTTGAAAATACGAGCCATTCGATAAAAAATTACCTTGCTTTCAAACATAAGGTGCAGGGTTTAATCAAAGCTAGTACATTAAGTTTTGGGGGTAAATGAGAGCCTAAGATTGTTAAGAGGTCATTGCTTAATCATACAGATCGAAAAACTTATCCATGATAGTACCAAGATCTTGAAACTGAAGGATAGAACCATGCAATAGATTTTAGAATTTTTTTAAGGATTATTTTTAAGTGTTTTTGTTAAAACAATTTTTAATTTTTAATTAAAGATTTTTTTCTTTCTTATTATGTGATGGCACTTAATGCATGTATGCATCTTTTCATTCATATATAATTTTCCCCTTTTTTTGCATAAATTTATAATAGATATTATTCTAATTCTTAATTGTAGTAGTAAAAGTTCAAGATCCTGATCATCAAGGTAATCTACTTACCACTCATTGAGCTAAAACAACATAGTCGAATTGAAAATTTTGAGAAAGCTCAAAATAAAATGAGAGAAGATATAGTCCAGATAATGAAAATGTTGAAAATTTTAAATAAAGGGAAAAAAGTAAAAGAAGCCTTCGTATAAGCATTGCAAGGGGTATAATCACAACAAGCACCATTTTTTAGGGTATACTCTCATTTTGGAATATCTTTAGTAGCCATACAAAAACAGCTTCAAAGATATACTACTTTTGGTGGAGATAAATATGATACAACCCAAGTCCTTAACAATCCTAAAAAGTTATAAAGCTTGAAAAAGGTTTATTTGAAGCAATAGAAGATTCAAGTGCCAAAAAAAAATGGATCTTATAAAGAATAGGCTTTGAACTATCGAGGGAATAGGTTTTTATGGATCTATAAATGTATCAGAGCTTTGCTTGGTGCCTAATGTGATTGTCCCACACAAGTTCAAAGTCTTAAAACTATTTAATGACCCCATTTTACTATGTACTATAAAAAGATGGCTACCCATGCCCATGATGACAAACTCTTGATTCATGTATTCTAAGATAATCTTATGTGGTCTGCTGCTAGATGATATACTTGTTGGATAGAACTCGAATCACTTCGTGAAAAGAATTGGCTAAAGCATTCATAACTTAATACAAGTACATTATAGAGTTAGCCTTAGAGTGATTATCTTTACAAAGCATGAAGAAAAAAGATATTGAGAGCTTCAGAGAATATGCTCAAAGGTGAAAAGATGCTACTACCTAGGTTCAACCTCTTTTAATAGAAAAAAACTATAGTCTTATTTGTTAACACTTCTAAAGTTTCATACTATGAAAGAATAATTAGAAATGCAACAAAAAATTTTATTGACATGGTTATATTAGGGGAGATAATAGAGAATGTCATAAAATGTGAAAAGCTTAAAAAAGATGATGTAAATGGCGTGAAGGATATGGGTGTATCAAGAATGGAAAGAGAAAATGTTCAAGATAAGATGTATAAAAGAAAATAGGTTAAAAATTTTACCCAACACTATTTTTATTTAATGTACCAACCCTATTACCTTATCATAAATAGCCTTTTTTAATATCTTTATTTCCACTAGCCAGCTCAATAGTCAGTTCTTCATACAAGTCTTATCCCCAGTCTGCTGTCCGACCTTTAAGCGATTAAAAAGATTAAGAAATATTTCAAAAAAAATTTTCAATTTCAATTTTAATCTTTTATCTCTATTGGTAATGTACCAATACCTCACCTTAGTACTTTTGAAAGCAATTCTGAATCCATTAGCCAAGAGTTATGATCCAAATGGTATGTAATTATCACATTAGAGTAATTGGGCACTCGATTGAGAAATGTAGGCAGTTGAAAGAGAAGATTGAGAGTTTTTTCCATAATAGCGTAAGAGCCTTTTGAATAATGAAAAGTTACTTTATCATATGTTGACTCTTTTTTGTATATTGATTTCTTGAACATGAAGTCATTGGTTTTTAATGAGTTTTGATTATTTGGGTTCATACAAATACATGTGAAAAATCTCAAAATTTTGGTTATTACTATTAAGAATGAGCATATTGAGCCATTTTCCTAAACATATTATTCTTTTCAACTAGAAGATTAAAAACCTTGAGAATTTTTAAGGACAAAAGTTTTAGAACCTCACCATAGTTGACCATGATGAACCTTAAAAATTATTGATACTCATTTGGGCCATGAGCAATGTAATGTCAATTAATTTGCAAAATTGTTTAAGGCATTCTCCTAAGTGTTTTGGATTTAGGTGATTTAATAAATGTCAAGGTTATTTCAAACACGTCACCACCTAAATTTCTTGAGCCATATTTTCTCAATTTGTTCAGTATTCTAGTTTGTTCTATGTTATCTTCTTTTTGAATCCTTTACCAAGTCATCCTCGCACTCACTTTAAGGTAAATTTATTAAAAAAATTAATTTTACTTGAACTCTGTTGATCATTCTGATTGATGAACATTCAGATGGATTTGGTATCAAAATGCATGAGTTATAAAAAAAAAAAGTAAAAAAAGAGTTGATTGTGAAATCATACATATAAGGCATCCAAATGAAACTAAAGTCAAACAAAAAATAAGTTGTCTCCTGAGAATTGCTTTTCAATAGGTATCTATACTTGAAATGAAAAATGATCATCTTTTAAATTCCCTTCACAAAAGAAGAAAATATTCATTTGTTACTCCTTTTAAGCCTATTGAATATTCTTTTTGAATGAACCCTAAGGATTATTCTCCAAATTTGGGGGCAAGTTTAAGAAGAAAGGGATCTCATCAAGATGGCATGTGTTCTTATGTTAAAGGTTAGAAAATAATATCTTATGTTAAGGAGCAAGCTTGAAATAAGATGAGTTTCAAAAATTTTGAACTCAAGTAAAAAAAAAGAAAAAAGAAAAAAGTGAAAATGCATGTTTTGAGAAAATGAAAGATATCTTTGGAAAAGAAATTATCCTTGGTTTGATTACTTGTAAATACAATTTCAGGACTATTTATCTTTTTTTTCAAAACACTAAACCTCTAGGCCATGTTACGTCTTTTAAAAAGTCTATTTTGATCAAGTGTGGATATTTAAATTGAAAAACTTTTCTTTAGAAAATCACCAAAACTTTTTGATTTTTAATGAATTTTGAATGCCCAAATGCATGATAAAATATAAAGAAAAAAGAAAATAATATAAAAAGTAAAGAAAATGAAAAAAAAAAATGAAGCTTTATGGTGAAAACCCCAAAAGGTAGTCTAGAGCAAGATTGAAACTCTGAAAGCAACTCATGACTTTTCATGTAGCATTAAAAAGACTTTTCTTTAAAGGCCCAAAGAGATCGATCTCAATATGAAGATTCTCTCTAAAATTTAGGCTTAGTTCTTTTTTCAAACTTGAAATTTTGGGCCTGACATAGTTAGTCTTGATATTTATTAACATACCACATATCAAAAATTAAAATGAATGCCAAGATATATTGCAATTTAAAAGACTATTTTTAATTGTGAGACCAAATGAAAAGATGTTCATGTTCTCATTTAGTGGTCAAATTTTTTTGGTAATTGAGATCTTTCTTGATATGCTAAACCATTACATCTTTTTGGAACGACCAAAGTTATGATTCATCATCCTCATTCTAGGTAATAATTACTAGTTTTTAAGAGATTTGATTATATGTGAAAGAGAATTGTATGGGGCAATTTCCATTGCAATTCTTAGGAAGTTTCAAGAAATGTTCAAAATGTATTAAATCTTAATCCTCATCGAAGAAGATAGGTGAATGCTATAAGAAATCTTTCTGGGGTAAGAAAATACCAAATGCAATAAATCGATACTAAAGTAACTCACTAGACAAGAATAATGATTTTTAAGAATGAGAATGTTTGCTTTGGTGTGTGACAAAACTTGTCGAGTAATTCAGAAACTATGTCATGGAAAAATGGAAAGAAAAAAAGTTTTAAGATTCCTATTACCACAATTAAGGACATTTGGTATATAATTCATGCATTGCATTCATTGTATTTCATGCATTGTATGCATTACATCCATTTCATATGTTGTATTTATATTTTTCATGGGCAATAGAAGTTGACTTAAATTTTTGATAAAAAAAATTTTTTTTGATCAAATAAAATTTTACCTCAATGTGTGTTTGTTAAAACTTTTGAGTATCAATCTATAAAATCACCAAGTACTTTTTTAAAACTATTAAACCTTTTTAAAGTTTTTCAAGTTAAGTTTATAAAACCTTTAGGCATGATTTTAAAACCTTTAGATATCTTTTTTTTTTCTTTTGTAAAAAAGGTTGAACATTTGTTTTAAAAGAGTTTTT
>NW_019167904.1:4684462-4730082 GCF_002303985.1 Durio zibethinus
CTTTAATACCTCCAGGCGTAGGCATGATCTTTGAAAACCTTAAAGTATCTTTTTTAAAGTTGCGTAACCTTTGTTAAAAAGAGCATTTTTCAATAAATGATTTGTAAGACCTTTGAGCTTAATCTTCAAGTTTTTTGGACGTAATCTATAAAACCTCTAAGTATGATTGTCAAAACCTTTAGATGTCGTCCTTAATTTTTTTTAAAATTGTGTGCTTTCATTTTTGAAGAGCCTTTAAAAAAAAAAGAAGAAGAAAAAAGTTGAATAATTTGGGTTTAAATGTAATGGGTTTCTATATCTTTGCACAATTTCTGTTTCATAAAAACTATGCAAAGAAAGATAACTGTGGACATCTTATTTAGTCTAAGGTTCAAACCAATTGGGCCCAGATCTGATTCAAGCTTAATTGTTCAATTTCTTGCATTTTTTTTATATCTTGTTTGTCTTATTTATTTATCTTTTAGTCTTTTATTTATTTGATTTTAAATTTTTATCATAAATCATGTCAATAAAATTTGTTGAGTAATTTAAGCACTAATTAAGGATGGTATCAGCAATTAAGACTAAAACATGATCTTTTCAAATATTAAAAAAAGGTTGAAAAAATACCAAATCAGAGAATAAAAGTTAGATTTAATTTGAACATTTTTTAGGGATTTTGAAAATCATGAAAAATCGAGATAATTCTAGAAATTAATTAAACAAGTTTTAAAAAGAATCAAGAAAAAATCAATTCAGAGCATAATCAGATCTATAATATTTTTCATTCAATGCAAATCCCTAAAATTCCTAACAAAAGGCCTTATATAAACACCAATCAACCATGCACAAAAGGAAACCAAAAAAAGGGGGAGAAAAAGATTATACAGAAACCTTTGAGAGAAAAGAGATAAATTTGCCAATAAGTTTTAGGTTTTGGGTTTGATTTGTTTATATTTTCTAGAATTGGGATTTGGTGTTTTTGGGTTTGAATTTCAGTAGGATTTTGCATTCTAGGGATTTTTTGGTTTAGTTTTTTGCACAATTTGTTGGCATTCTGAAAATTTCTTTGAATTTTTTGGTGAAGAGTTGAAGCTTCTGGCGCCAGCATTAAAGAATCTCATCGATTTTTGAAAATTCTTTGCTGGCTTCTATGATTTATTGGCCAATTTTCGGGCACCTATGAATCAGTTGAAAAAAGATAGAAGAATAATCATTTTAGAAAAAGAGCCATACTTAAGCATTTCTGAAGAAAAACCTAAAATTTGAGTTTTATATAATAACCTAATACAACGTTGTTTTAAAACTCTTAAAGGCACTCGAGTCCATTTGTTTTACCATACTGGCACCCGACCCTTAGTGCAAACCAGTTTTGACTCACTCTCCGTTTGTTGCATTAAGTCAAGCTACTCCAAAAGTCGAGTTCCAAGCCGTTCAAGTTGATTTGTGCTTGTAGCCACCCTCTTTAGCTACAAGTAATTTTTTTTCTTTTTATGTTATTTTATTTACTTATTTATTCATTTATTTATTTGTCTATTATTTTTAGTATTCTTATTAAAAATATCTTTGTATAATAAAATAAAATTTTAAATAAAAGCCTTACCAACATATTGAAAGGCAATCATTTTTTAAAAAATAGAGTTTTATCAACATATTGGAAAACATTATAATTTTATTTGTTTAAAAAAATATGTGTATAAATAAAAAGGCTTACCAATGATTGGAGGGCCAATATTTTTTCAAAATAACGTTGTAGACACCCAATTGGGTCCAGGCCCAGAGCAATTGGGCCTGACTGGGTAAGCCCAATTCGGTTCCTATTTTGTATTATTTTTTTTCTCCCTTTTGCATTTTATGTATTTTATTATTTATTTATTATTACTATTTATTAATATATGTATATCTTTATTTATTTATTTATTTATTTTTTCTGTTAATATTTATATGTATTTTATTTATATAGTTATATATTTATTATTATATTATAATTTATTTATTATTATTATTAATGTTTTATATTTTTTTTTATTTATCCTATAATATATCTTTTTTTTATTTATCTGTTCTAATTATCTATTATTTTTTTTTATATTTATTTGATTTTTATTTTGGAAGGTTGAGATTGAAGCTGAAGAATCCTACTGGAAATGGGGATTCAATCAGAAAAGTTCAGATTGGATTCAAAGATTGAATCCCCGTCCAAAGAGAAATTGGGATTGATCAGGAACTCCTGATCAATCCCTATATAAAGGATCCCTGGAACAGATGCAAAAACAGAGAAAACAGTAAGCAAAAGCTACTGATTGAGAGAATAGGGATGGATAGAGAGCTAAGAAAAAGTTTAGGAGTGTTCTGGGAGTGAGAAGAAATTTTTTGAAGCTTTTTGGCGATTTTTTTTCTGGGAATTTCTAGAAATTTCAGATTTCGATTGAATTTTTCGACGAAAATTCCGGCCAGACTTGAAGTTTTCGGTGACCTGCCCAGTTTTTGGCAAGGAATCCCAGAAACCGATGACTTTCCGATCAACTTCTGACGAACTTCTGGTGAAATTTTCCAGATTTCGACGACATTTTTCAGAATCCGACGAACATTCCACCGGAGTTCTTCAGCTTTTAGAGAGAAGAGAGAGGAAAAAGGAAGAAGAGAGAGAGAAGGGAGAAGGTTTCTATCGAAAAACGAAGGGAACTGCCTTTTATACCCTCCCAAAACGACGTCGTTTTGGCCTTAAGTGACCCAGAGGATCTGCGCATTTTACCGTGACCCGACCCGACCCTAGCGTTAACCGCTTCCTGCGCGCGTGCCAGCCCCCCTCCGAGCCAAGCCGAGCCGAGCCGAGCTTCCCAAGCTGCCCTGTCGAGCCGTTTCTCTTCCATGAGCCGAGCCGCGATCCAAGCCGCTCCAGGTTTTTTTTTTTTTGAATTTTTTTTATTTGTTTATTTGTTTTTTTTTTATCTTTTTTATTGATTAGATTAGGTTTATTTAATATTCTTTTATCTTATTTTTATTTTTGTTTTACTTTTCTTTATTTTTTTATTTTTATTTATTTTTTTATTATTCTATTTTCTTTAAACAAAAATCAAAATTTCCAAAAAAAAAATATTTTTAGGGAAAAGTTAAAAGTATCAATTTTCCTTAGAAATAAATTTCAAAAAAAGGGTTTTTGAGGAAAAGTTGAAAGTATCAATTTTCCTTGAAAATCAAAATTTTTAAAAAATATTTTTAGGAAAAAGTTGAAAGTATCAATTTTCCTTGAAAATCAAAATTTCTAAAAAATATTTTTAAGGAAAAGTTGAAAGTATCAATTTTCCTTTAAAATCAAAATTTCCAAAAAAAATATTTTTAGGGAAAAGTTGAAAGTATCAATTTTCCTTAAAAATAAATTTCCAAAAAATATTTTTGGAGAAAAGTTGAAAGTATCAATTTTTCCCACACAAGAACAATCATTCTCTCTTTCCTTTCTATTTTGATTTTGATTTTGATTTTTCTTTAAATAATCTGACGACAGAGCCTCTGTAAGTGAAACAGTAGTTTTTCTTGCATAATCTTGAGGTATGGAATTTTCCAATTTTTGCTAAAAGTATTAGAGCAAATGAGAATTATTTTCAATAATTAATAATCTTGAAAAAATTTTAAGAGTAAATAAGATAAAATTATCTGGTACATTTTGATGGCTTAGGGTACTATAATTTCAAAAAACTCTCGAATCTGTTCTTTAGCAGACCCGAACCTATTCTTTTAAGAGACCCTTAATTAGTTTTATTTGAAGACGATCTTTAGGTACCAAATTGCAACCTATAAAAGATTGGTGACGACTCTCTAAGTCAATTTAGCGTAGATCTTGGATCTAACTTATGACAAACGTTTTATCAACATATTGAAAAGTTTTATAATTTTCTGAAAGATCAAGTTTTCAAAAAAAATAATAAAATAATATTTCTTGTCTTTTTGCATAAAATCCTATGAACAAATTGGAGGATAATTTTCAATAGAAAGTCTTGCCAATAGATTAGATGACATTTTTTACTATAAATCCAATTTATAGATATTTAATTCTAGAAGCAAAATTAAATTAATTTGATAATGAAGTCTATTCAAAACATGACAAATAATTTCTTTGAATACCCTTGAGGTAAGAAAATATTCTCAAATTGTTACCAACATAATGAAGTAATTTAAAGAAAATTTTCAATATTAAATTATTTGGTAAATTTTAAATATGTTTTAAGGCTTGAATAACTTGAATTAGATTGATACCATCTTTTGAATGGATACTCTGAGGGTGCTATAATATTTTTTAGACATAACCATGCTCTCGAACCCAAATTTTAGTTTTATGGACAAGAATTTACTATTTAAAGATACCTAAAGTTAATCTTAGGATTTTTCTTTAAATAAAAGAGATTTAGTTAGGTGACCAATCGCACCTTAACAAAAAAAGATTGATGGCGACTTCTAAAGTCTATGTCTAGTGGTAGGTTCACAGATTTATACATTATGACATATCTGATAATAAAATTATTGACACTTTTCTTGAAACTAATGTCAAAATAAAAGCTACTTATGGAAAACTTCTCAATAATGCTACTTTGTATAGACAATTGGTTAGTAGTTTTATAGATTTAATGGTTATAATACCTGATATTAGTTATGTGGTTCAAGTTGTAAGCCAATTTATGACTACACTTCAGACAATTCACTTTGTTGCAATTCTTACAATATTGAGATATTTGCGAGCAATGCTACATAAAAGTTTGCTATTTTTATCAACTTCTAAAGTTGAACTTTATGCTTTCTTTATTTTTGATTGGGCTAGTGATGTTAATGATCTATGTTCTACAACTAGCTAATGTGTTTTTTTTGGGTGATTCCTTGATATCTTGAAAAAGTTAAAAGCAGACAGTTATGGCTTGTTTAAGTGCTAAAATAGAGTATAATGCTTTCTCAGACACTATAATAGAAATTGAAGGATTGTGTCGATTTATGGATTTACGTGTTGACATGATATTTTTTCACTCTTTTTGTGATAGTAAGAGTGCAATTCAAATTGCTTAAAATGATATTTTTCATGAACAGACTAAACATATTGAAATATATTGTTATTTTATCAAACAAGAGATACACAAAAGCACCATCTTGCTATCATATATTTCTTCTAAATTGTAAGTGACAAATCTTTTTTCAAAGTCTTTTTTAAGTTCATATTTTTGTTATTTAGTTTTCAAACTTCAGATGTTTCATTTCAAACCATGTTGAGTTTAAGGAGCTATTAAAATGTATATTATGTTTACTTAACTTATAAGGTTAGGCCTAATTTTTGGATATATCTCATGGGCCTTAAACCCATTTATGTGTGTGTATGTATATATATATATATATATATATATAATAATAACATCAATTTTTCAGTCTTCAAGTCATTATCTTTCATTTAAAAGTTTGAGTTCAGAAATACAAAAGTCATACTTTCATATATAAAATAAAATGCAAATTTTCTTTCACTATTCTTTTTTTTTTTTTACATATTTTTTATTTGGACAACATAAAAATTAATTTGAATTCAAAAAGAGTAAAAGGATATATTAAGCTCTACTAAACAAAAATCATTAATACGGGAACAAAATATTAACTATTTGTTAATATTAATTAAAATTGAAATATTCATTAAAAATTTTTTTACCTTAATTCGAACATATAAAAAATTGACTATTTAAATCCCCATAAAATTGGTATTCCATATTCATTGTTAAAAGGGCCATATTCTTCCACTTTTTAACAAATCTACAATCCTTTTAGAATTGTTAAGGTTTATAAGGTAAAAAATCTTTCTACACACACACACACTATATATATATATATATATATATATATATATATGTTTTGATGATGTTTTTAGGTGTTTTAATTGGAAAAAAAGAGGTGAGATTAAAAGAAAGGGTAGCTTAAACCTACAACTAAAGAACACTTGTTAGGGGATGTTGGAGTTGTTGCTCTAAAACACGTTTTGATGCTCATGTCAATATTATATTTGAGAAATGATAAAAAAGATAAGGAACATAGAGATTGTGAGGTGTGTAAGAGAAACTTCAATGAAAGGAAAGCTCAATGGGTGTAATAAGGTCAAGAATTCTTCTTGTCTTTTACCTGGTTTTCCAATTACCTTATATATGAAACTAAGAGGCAGTGATCTGATTGAGATAATTAATAGCTGATTTAATGTTTATGTAAAGCTTGAAAAAGGTCTACGTGGGTAAATATGAGTCACATTTAATGATTTCAGGTAGGTATGGGTTATATTTAATTCTCTCAAGTAAGTTGGATGTCAAGTGGTTAATTCTGAAGTGACTATCTTGATAGGTTGTTAGTGTGACCTTGGGTGAACCTTCCTTTGACATGAGCAAGCCATTTCCTTGGGTGCAGGTGACGTGGTTGTTTAGGTATGCCTTATCTAAGCAAATTTAAGGTATTACTATGTTGACCAAGTTGATTGTTGACCAATTAATTTGACCATAATAAATCTATGGTAGATTTTACTCATATGTAAAGAAATGCATTGAAAATAATGGATTTGGATGTTGAACTTTCTAACCAAAGCAAGTCAACAAAACCAATTAAAATGTTACTTGATTGTGCTTTGGATGCTTAGGTCAAACCTAAACAAGTTTTATCATGATTTTGTCTACAATTTTACTACACCCCTTGCCACTACTACTTCTTAAATGGCTAATGGGTTTTAAGAACAACTTTGTGATAAATGTCAATTTATATATACCAAGAAAGCTATTAATTCCTAGCCTGATAACATTACACAATTGTAGTGTTAGAAGGGAATATGTTGTATATCTCTTACTATTTGTAATTTTGATGCTTAGTCATCCAATGGAAGTTTTTTTCTATTAAAAAAATTGTAGCAATTAATTCAAACATTTAAGCCTCGTATCAAATAAGATTGCCTCTCACTTAATTTGTTACTTATTCAAGAAAGACCAAGACCTTCCTTGTATAATGAGCTTATGTGAAAAAGAAAAAACATATTCCTAATCCAAATGGTTATGGAAAAGTAATGAACAATAAACAATATAATTGTAAGCAAGGCATCCAACTTATTATGCCAAAGGTCGAAAGAAAGAAATAAAAATTTATTTTTTTGCTATATAATTTCAATTGAAATCTTTTTTAAGCTTTATTCTCAAATAAAAAGATTTGGTTTATTGGCCAAATTCCTATTTAGTAGTTTCCATTTTTTTGTTAAAAAAATTTTGGTAAGTTGTTATTATTTTTAGGATATTATAAGATTTGGGTAAAATAACCAAATTTGATGTTTAGCTATATATATCTTCTAGTATTCTAGAAAGTTTTTTTTAAGAATTCATAAATAAAATTTCTCATGAATTTCCTCATAATATCAAAGCATTTATCCTAAACCATAAAAACCTATCTATTTTTCCTTTCTTTCTATCTCTCTATCTATGCCATAGCCAACAACAAAATAAGCACCACTTCAGAAGTAATGTTTAATCCAAAAAATGTGACCATAAGCTGCACTAGTGTGTCCGAACCCTCTATTTTACCTATCACTGGCCACAAACTCAATGGATAAAACTTCATCCAATGGTCTCAATCAGTGATGCTATTTGTCTATATGAAAAAGGTAAGAAAATTTATCTTATAGGAGTAGTTGCTTCACCAAATAAGGATGACCTGAAGTATCATACCTGAAAGTTGGAAAATAATATGGTATTGTCATGGTTGATCAATTCTATGACTAATGAGTTTGGTGAGAATTTCATATACTACAAAACTATCAAGGAGATTTGAGATGCTGTGAAAAAAACTTACTCTTATGTCAACAATATGTCTACAATATTTGAGATCAAAAGCACTCTACATGACCTATGGTAAAGAAACTCCTTTATCATGGAATATGTTAGTTCCATTACTCGTTATTAGTAGCAATTAGATATCTTTGAAGAAATAACATGGAAGTGCCCCGATAGTAGCCAACAATACAAGAAACTAGTGAAAAAAGACCAAGTTTATAAGTTTCAACCAGGATTAAACAAGAGCCTTAATTATGTTTACGGGAGAATTCTTAGCATCAAGCCATTACCTAGCATCCAAGAAGTCTTCTTTGAGGTTTGTAGAGAAAAAAGTAGAAGGAAAGTGATGTTAGGGACATCACACAATCCACGGGAGATAAAAAATTCAGCCCTTGCTACACGAGGACCACATTCCTACCAAGGTGGTGATAATCGACAAAAAAAAGGTAATAGACCTTGACGAGTTTTTTTATCTTTTTTGTGCGATTCAGGATATAGTAACTAATTTCATAGATTCCACTATCAAAAAGTAGGACACACATAAGAAAATTGTTGGCAAATCCATAGGAAACCTACCGACTATAAACCATGTTCTACTTTAAATCGAAAAAATCATAAAAATTCTGCCACCACCGAGACAACTTCAACACCTCTTGAATCAAGCCCATTCAATAAAGAGAAGTTGAAACTCCTTCAAAAATTGTTCAGTAATCTCTTTAGAATATTGGGTCAATTATCAACATGGTGTCTATTGAGAAAAAAAAGGTAACCCTTTTAATGCCCTAATTGTGCAATTTGAAAAATCAAGATCTTAGATTGTTGATTCAGACGCATCAGACCAAATAACTGGTGATGCATCGGTGTTCTATGAATACAACCCATATTCTAAAAATCTTACAATTTGAATAGCAAATGGGTCACTCTCCCAGGTAGCTGGGACATGTTCAGTCATTATTTCAAAAGATATAATGCTTGACTCTATTCTTTATGTCTTTAATCTGTTTATTGGTAAAATTATGTGAAATCTTAATTGTGTTAGTAAATTTTTTTTCAACATGTGTGAATTTCAGGGCTTGGATTTGAAGAAAAAGATGGGTAATGCTAGGATATGTGTTACACTCTATCTTTTCAAAGATAAAGAATCTAAGATACAATTATGGAAAAGCACTTGTTCAATTTCATCTTCTAGTAAAAATAAAGAAAATACAATCATATCATGGTACTATCATTTAGGACATCCAAATTTTTTGTACCTTAAAAAATCATTCTCTAATTTGTTCAATAAAAGTTTCAAGTCTTATCAATGTGAAATTTATTAATTTTTCAAACACACTCGCAATTCAAATCCAAATCAACCATATAAATGAACTCATGATTTTTTTATGATTCATAATGATGTTTAAGGACCATCTGAGGTTAACAATATTACAAGCTTTAGATGGTTCATTAACTTTATTGTTGATCACGCCAGAGTTACATGGTTATTCCTCATGAAAGACAAGTCAGAGGTTAGTTCAATATTTCAAAACTTCAATAAAATAGTGCAAACTCAATTTCAAGAAAAAATTTAGGTACTCATAATAGATAATAGGCAAGAATACTATCACTCAGCCCTTGGATCTTACTTGTTAGATTAAGGAATTGTTCATTAGAGCTAATTTTTTGAAACTCTTCAACAAAATAAAGTTGTCGAGAGAAAAAATAGACACCTGATGAATGTTGCAAGATCTATTATGCTAGCCTATCATGTCCCAAAACATTTTTGAAGAGAGACAATCTTGACAACATCCTTTCTTATCAATAGAATGCCTTCTTGAGTACTAAAATTTCAAACCCCCCATTAAACCCTTATCAAAACCTAACTTTATGTCCAAATCATTTTCTCAATACCAGTCAAAGTGTTCAAATGTATTACCTTCTTTCATATACACCAATTACAACATAGTAAACTAGACCTCTGATTACTCAAATGTGTATTTCTTTGTTACTCACCAAACTAAAAAGGCTATAGATATTATTCACCAACTATCAAAAAATTTTTCACTTTTATGGACATCACATTCTTTGAAAATCAACCATTTTATTCCAAAGCCAATATTCAAGGGAAAAGTTTTAGGAAATATCAACTTTAGAAGATTGAGCCATCATCCGATCCTTTCCTTACTTATCTACCAATTCAAATTCCCATTTCAAATAATCTTTCTTCTTTTTCTGGGTCAACTAGTTATCCTGAGTCTCTAAAATCTCCTGAAACCATGTAAAAGACAAAATCTAAGAAAATGATTGTGTACTCAAAGAGACCAAAATCTCAAAAGGAGATAAAAACTTATGCATCTTCAATACAAAACCAAGATTCTAAACTAAATCTAAAGACTTTTAAAATTCATATAGGTAACACATTTAATGAACCTATCTCTGATGATTTTCCTAGTGATCTTGATCAACCTATTATCGTAAGAAAGTGTCTAAGATCATGTAGTCAACACCCAATCAATAACTTTGTTTCCTATGAAAGGGTTATCTCTTACTGAGCATTGGTGACATCATTTATTAATGTTCATATGCCAAATACCATTTAAGAAGTGCTTGAATAACCAAAATGGAAGGCTACAGTAATGGAAGAAATGCAAGCACTTGAAAAGAATAACACATGAAAATTTATTGATCTTTTTGAAAAAAAAAAGAGCTAAGTGAGATATAAGTAGATTTTTACTATCAAACACAATACAAACAAAAGTGTAAACAAATTCAAAACTTGTCTTATGGCTAAGAGGTTCATTCAATTTTACAAGATTGATTATGAAGAGACATTTGCCTTTGTAACAAAACTAAATTATGTCCATATGTTACTATCATTTGTTGCCAATCTAGATTGGCCTCTTCACCAACTTGACATAAAAAATGCATTTCTAAATGGTGGTCTAGAGGAAAACGTCTACATGAAGATTCTTCTAGGGTTACCTAGAATAACATCAACAAGATGTGTAAGCTTCAATAATCCTTATATGGCTTCAAGCAATCTCTTCACGCCTAGTTTGATCAGTTAACTAAAGTTGTTAAAAAGAATAGGTTCTTACAATGCCAATTCGACCACTCTATGTTTGTCAAACATTCACTAAATAGTAAGATTGCTATTATGATTGTTCATGTTGACAATATTATCCTCACGAGAGATTATGAAAAGGAAATAGTTGGATTAAAAACTCTTCTAGCTAAAAAGTTTGAAATAAAAGACTTGGGATAGCTTCGATGTTTTTTGGGTATAGAAATAGCTTGATCAAGAAATGGTATTTTGGTTTCACAATGAAAATATGTATTTGATCTTCTTAAAAAGATAAGGATATTCGACTGTAAACCAATGGATACCCTAAGGGACCTAAATGTCAAGATGGGAACCAAAAATCAAAGTCTTCTTGCAGATATTAAAGACATGTGAAAAAATTAATTTATTGGCACACACTAGACAAGACATTGGTTTCTTTGTAAGTATGGTAAGCAGATTTATGAACAATTCTACAAAGATACACATGGGAGCAGTATATTGGATCCTTCAATACTTAAACAAAAGTCCAACGAAAGGTTGCACTTGAGAAAAACACTAAACAGAGATGTCAAGATCTTCTTATACGCAGATTGGGCTGATTTTATGATAGACCATAAGTCAACTACAAAGTGTTTCACATGTGTGGGCAACTTGGTCACCTGAACAAACAAGAAGCAAGTAGTGGTAGCTTGAAAAAATGCTAAAGCTAAATTTAAGGTAATGTTTCATGGGATTTGTGAAGGAATTTGGCTTGAGAGAATGCTATAGGAACTGAAAAGTCAATTGGGAATTCAATGAAGTTGTTTTGTGATAATAAAAAAACTATTAACATTGCCAAGAACCCTATTTATCATGATCGAACGAAATATGTAGAGATTGATCACCATTTCATCAAAGAGAAGATTGAATAAGGTGCAGTCAAACTGGTCTATACTCCAATAGAACATCAAACATCCGACATCCTCACCAAGGCTCTCCATCATGACAATTTTGAGAATTTGAAAACCAAGTTAGGCATCATTGATATCTACCACCCAACTTGAGAACAGTGTGGAAAACCGATTCCTAACCTTTAGGATTAACTGTCATTTATTTAGTATTTCAGGTTTTTTGGTTATTTCCTAAATAAAAGAAATTTGGTTCATTAACTAAATTTCTATTTGGTAGTTTTTATTTTTTTTTTGTTAAAAAGTTTTTGGTGAGTTGTTATTATCTCTAGGATATTATGGGATTTTGGTATAATAACTGTATTTGATATTTAGCTATATATATCCTCTTATATTCTAAATTTTTTTTTTAAGAATTCATAAATAAAAAATCTCATGAATTTCTTCAGCATGAAACACCCTCATTATCAAAATTGAGATTTCAATTTAAAGACCTAAACTTTCGATTCTAAAAGGGTGGGGGCTATATTTAGGATGAAAATATAACCAGAATTATAAGTTGCCTTTCATTGTATAATCTCCTTATATATAAAAAGAAGACAGTATACACTATTTATTGCTTATCAATCATCGTAATATTAAATGACATATGGAGTCAAATGCTGAAAGTATATGGTAGAGAATACCTACTAATAGCATAAAGCAAAGCCGATTACACATCAAATTTATTAGGTTGCACATTCAACTCATCCTATGATCTCTCTTATTTAGTTAAGAAAATCGAGGAGGAATACTTTGTTCATGTTTGAAGAAATTTTCTGGATCAATCTTCGTCTTCACATATACCAACCTGTCAAAGTTCTTCTTGAAATATTTACGACCCCAAACACTTGCTTGCACATAACTTGTATTGCCTTCATTATTCATTCCGATGTCAAGATCTCTGTAATTAACAAACGCCTCTCGTGGAGATTCCGACACAAAAGAGCTCATGTAACTGTAAAGTTTCCGAATCCAGCTTATATACCTTTGAGAATTCATGTTCTCCTCTTGTTGCCACCCTATGTTGTAATTTATTTTGTACAAGTTGCCGATTCTATGCGGGAAAGGAGTTGCAGTCTCTGAGATTCGATCCATTTTTCCCCCATAAGAAATAAAGTTTATAGTAGCGGATGTTGCTTCTTCCTCCAAAAGTTGGGACCATATCCCCTGCAATGCAATTTCAGGCATTGGTTTCTTCACATAATCAGATTTTGCTTTGAAGGAAGGGCTAAGAAGAGGACTTCCGTAACTCCTGTCAAGTAAAATATCCAAGGTTTGATTTGGAAGTTGGCTCAAGAAGACAACGGATTCAATCCAACTCATTTCAATGCAATCTTCTTTAACTAGTCCGAGTTCAGGGAATCTCTTTTGCATCAATGGAATGAGCTCATTTGTACGACCAAGAAACAAGGAAATAAAGGTAGCTACAACTGTCCTATTCCCATCTTGAGTAGAATTGATCGTTGAAATCAAAACGGCAGAGTATATATCGTCTGGAAGATTGTGTGCAACGTATTGCCAACGATGAAAAAGTTGGGTTGCATTTTGTTCCAAGGTCCTGCTTACTGAGAATACAGTTACAGTTGCTGGGACAGGAACCAACTTTAGTTTCCATGAAAGAACAATTCCGAAGCTTCCACCTCCACCTCCTCGAATGGCCCAAAACAGATCTTCCCCCATTGATTTTCTGTTGAGAACTCTCCCTTTAGCGTCAATAAATTGTGCATCAATTACATTATCTGCCGCAAGACCGAATTTTCGAAACAATAAGCCGTAACCTCCTCCGCTAATGTATCCCCCAATTCCCACAGTGTGGCTAAGAGCACCTGGAAAGGCAAGAGTTCTGCTCTTTTCAGCAATTCTGTAATATAATTCTCCAGTAATTGCACCTGATTGAACCCATGCAACTCTGTTTTCTACATCGACATTGACTGATCGAAAATTAACCAAATCAACGATGACAAATGGAACTTCAGCGACATAGGAAAGACCTTCAAAATCATGACCACCACTTCGAGTTCTAATTTGAAGCCCATGATTTCTTGCACAATGAATTGTTGCTTGAACATGGGAAACATTCAATGGTGTTACAATAACCAAAGGTCTGGGGGTAGTTGGCGTAGAGAATCTAAGATTATGAATCGAAGACTGCAAAATAGATGAATATGATGAATTTCTTTCTGTGTAAATAACTTGAGAAATGGAAGATGAGTTCCCAGGATGAAATGAAGAAAGGCAATGAAGAAAATCTTCCTGGGTGTCAGCTGAAGTTGCCCATGACAACGAGAAGAGAACAACAAAAAAAATTGGCAACATTGAATAGTGAAGAGACTTCATTTTGAAACTGGTTTTGAAACTGATGATTTTGTGAAGAGTTCATCGTTCTCCTTATTTGTAGAGTTATGGGCAATGCTTTGAGCTGCATGTCAACAAAATTGAAGTTTCCCAGCCCGCGCGGTATAAGTTTGATTCTAGAAAGTAGCTGTTAGTAGTCAATATATGTGAATTGTTGGTCTACCTCATTCATTTCCATACGTAATTAATTGGGTTTGAATCACCCAAATTTTGCCTAAGAACATCTCTATTCTCTAATTGGTGATGTCAGGATAATTTCTGTATCCATATATATATATATATATATATATATATTTGTTTTGTATAAAATATAAAATTATCATATTAAATATACTATATTTTATTTTGATCAAACAAATATTGTTTTGTCATAATTTTTAATTTTTTATATTATTTTTATATCGCATCTAAAATCGACAGTTGCTCTTGACCGATACTGTCTTCGACTACTAGAGATCCAATGAACCAGTTTCCACAATTGAACAAAATTTAATGACTTACAATTGTCAATAACAACATCAGAGAATGAATAAAATTATTTTATCATTTTCTCTCTTGCTTTCAAAGAAGGCGACTCTTTTATTCTCTGCTGTATGATTGAAAACCTATATGTAAATGGAAAACAATAAATCTTTGAATGATGCAAGTTTTACATACGTTCCAATCTTTTTTTTTTTTTTAATTTCTCCTACATACGTATGCTAAATGTTGACGTTTCATAATATATATAACGTAACAATTATATTCAATATAAAAAATCAATGAATTAATAGATTAACATAAAAATTGGACAAATTTCATTTACAATAAAACTCAAATCTCATACCTAAAGGTTTCAAAAACTCCATTTTAATATCGAAAATGGGTCTTATTGGCTATTTAAAAAAAAAAAACTTATAATGAAAAAATAATACAATTAGTTTTAATTTTTTACATGTCATTCACAAGTGTGGAGGAAATGGAAATTTCTTTAATTAATGGTTCCGTTCCAAAAATCACAATATATAATTAATGATAACAATGATATATTATTAAATTTTTAATTTTAATAACCAAGATTTAATGATTTTTATCAATTTCAAATATCAAAAATAAATAAATATATGGTTAATGATAAATATAACAAGGCAGCTGCTCATATAGTTACTGTTGCAAGCAAAAAAAATTCCGAAGATTTAGGGGTGAATGGTTGCATAATCTGGATCTATTGTGGACACGTAACTGTAAAAGTCCGTTCCATCTCTTGCCAGAGCTGCCGCATTTTTGAAACACCGTTAATATTGATCAAAATCTACTGCCAAAGCCAAAAAAAAAAAAAAAAATTGGCCTAATTAGAAGTGCTTTCAAACACCCAAAATTAAAACTATGTTGTTATCATATGTAATCTGAGAAGAAACAAATTAAGTTGGAAAAAAAATTATTAACTCCCTCTCATTGGATATAATATATGATATGATTTTTTTTTTATCAGAAATGATAGTATAAAGGTTAAATGCTTGTTTCTCATTTTAGGATTAAACCGGTTATATATTTGGTTTTTTTTTTTTCAAATTAGGATGCAACTTTTTCGGTTGTATGTATTTAAGAAAATTTGGTAAATAAAAATTAGTATTTACCATTAATTAGATTAACTATTTTCACATGGGAGTAATTTTATTTGATTTATTTAATAAAATCTTTTAATTTATCAATTTAAATTTTTATTTAATAACTTTTAATAAAAAATCACGCCAGACCTAAACAATCTTACTGAAGTTTTACCTTGATGTTATTTCCTTTTTCTTTTTTTTTTGAAGTAACTTGATGTTAATTCTTAAATAGATAAACACATGTAGCTTCGTGCATATATATAATGGATTTATATTCAATATATTATCAATATGTATATTTTTTATATTATCAATAAATAAAATATTATCACCTATTAATAAATAAATATTAATCCTTTAAATAAATATATTAAAATTAATATTTAAAAAAAATTATTTATTTATAATATGATATTATCTAATTCATTAACAATGTATAAAATTTATACTCTAATAATATATCAAACATAAATTCATATATAATTGTCTAAATGGCTAAATTACTAAGATAACTGCTTGGAAGTTGGAACGAAAGAAGGTCATAGAAATTTGTTTTTCCCGGAAAAATGGAAGGAAAATTTTCTCTACCGTCCTTGAAAATCAGAACCCTGCCCATCGAAAGTCCTATACATTTGTCTACAGGACTTGATAAAAATTTTCATCCACGTATGCGGTGATGTTTCCCTCATGTAAAAGTTTGAATCAACGGATATAAAAGTCAATACATTCGTAAAATGCGGATTTCCTTTCACTATTCTTTTTTTTATTTATTCTTGATTTGGAGAACATGAAAATTAATTTGAATTCAAAAAGAGTAAATGGATTATATTAACCTCTACTGAACAAAAATGACTAATGCGGAACAAAAATTTAATTATTTGTTAATATTAATAAAGAAATTGAACCATTCAATACAAAAAAATTTACTTTAATTGAAACATATAAAAAATTGACTCTTTAAAAATTATAAACTCGTAATTGTAATTTATATATATATATATTAATTTGCAATTGAATTTGGCTTAAATACAAGAGAAAAATTAACCATGAACTTAATTAAGTGTCATTTATTTTTATGAATTTAAACCAGGGTTTTGAAGGTTTTAGATTTTAATACAAATTAAAGGTTATTTTATTTTATTTTATTTTTAAATCTAAGAAATGGCATGTGTCCATGAAAAGGAGTGACTTTTCTTGAGACGACCAAGAAAATAAAGGTTGAAGACCATGGACTTGATGAAAAGAAAATCCTAAATCAGACTTTCAAGGCGATGTTTGCCTAGTCTTGGGCGAAACATGTATAATTCAACATACGTGATGACAAGTTCTGCTATTTCTGCTATCAGCATGATTCATCTCACTTTTTTCAATAAAAAAATCTAATTGAATTCTTGACCCCAATTCTTCTAGAAAATGTTTGTATTTGAAAAACCATTTTATGCGGAATTTTATCGACTCAAACCTCCTTCTGTAACTTTAAAAAAAATAATAATAATAATTATTTCATTAAGGAAGAAGTCATATTCGTTAAAATGCCTTTAATGCAGACAAAATGTTTCTTTTCACTTAAAATATGAAAATATATTTAAAACAATCCTAATGCATGGTCAATAAAGTATCAAAATCCTAAAAATTAAAAATATTTTTTTATAAGAAAAATTAACTAAAATATGTAATGAAATTAAAGATACGTGATGTTTATAATTATTTTTATTAAAATTAATTTTGTACAAACACCATTTTTTTGGAATCACGTCAATGATAATTGTAAAGTTTTAATAATTATGATTGAATATGAAAGTTTTTTTTTTATTATTATTATTATCATTATGAGGAAGGATCCATTTAATTTAGTGTAAATGTTAATCTTTAAATCAAATTTATTATGTATAAGTATTAAGAATTTAATTTCATCTAATAATAAAAAATTATATAACACTTACACTACGTAAATCTTTACACTATCATCGTCATCATCATCAAAACTAAATTTCAATAAATAAAATTTTTGGTTTTACCGTTGTGTGGATTTGGGAGGAATCTGTTGTTCTGGGCTTTCGTTATGATAATGGGCCATCTAAGCTCTTTGTATTTTGGTTGATTTCGACATCATTATTTTTTAGTAATAACTAAAAAGATAATATCTCGGGTATTTGATTTATTGAAAATTACATGCATTATTTGCTTAAGCAGTGAGCTTGAAATTTTTATTCAAAAAAAAAAAAAAAAACAATGAAATTATTTTAAGATGTTATGGCATTTGAATACTTTACAAGATTTCACATTTTGTATAAAATTTATTTATGACATTCGAATGTTATGATTTAGTCATTTGAATGCTTTTATTAAGAATTCAAATTTATTATTCTTTAAACATAATAATTCATTTCAAAAGTGACTTAAAGTTTTAAATCATGCCACAATTGATTTGAGTGTAAAAGTGTTAAATGGATTGGGTAGTTTATGACACGATGCGATGGACATGAAATGATATCAAGATACATAAATTATTTTTATTTATTTAAATTTGTATGTATAAAAAAAATTAACATTCTTTTTTAAATTATATGATCAAAATCTTCAAACTTATAATATATATAATAATTTATATATGATGACATGCCAAGATAAAATGCATTGTTTTAATCCAAAAACAAAACCTCTACATACAATTGTAATTTATGAAGATAAAAATTATATTTGAGATTTGCAAATTTTTGAAAGAAATTAATAGATTTATTTGCGATTGTAATTAACTTAGTATAATAACATTCCATCTAACTCCACAAATCAAGTTAGTTCGAAAAATCACTCCTAAAATCAAGCAACGGTAAAATATTTAATTTCATTGTTTTGCTTCAAAATAAGTAACTAACAATTTGTTAATTGCTATTAACAAACATATGGTAAAATTATTTAATTTCATTGTTATTAATTAACCAATGACTATTTTTCTCTACATCTATAAATACCTTCTAATTTTTTACAATTTTCATCAACCAAATAATCTTCCATTTTCTCAACATCTTCAAATTTCTATACCATCTACTTTTTTTTATCAATCTCTCAAAGTTGCTTAGTTGCTTCTCATTCTATTTGTTTTTTTTTTTTCCTTAACTTAGTTTACTTAATTTTCTCAAGTTAAGATATCAAGTATCAAGTGAAAGGCACACCCAACAAAATAGGCATTCAAGTAACCCAAAATATCAACTGTCAACACATTTGCGCCATTTTGGTAATAGTATTTTATTTATTTTTATTGTGTCATATTACTTATTTTATTTTGTTGTAGTCATAATTTTATTTTATAATTTAAAATTCCCATTTATTTCTTTTATTCTTACAATATCATCATGGGTAGTTCATCTTAAAATTTTGACTTTGTGCATATTTTATATTTTAATGATACTCTCAAGTCAAAATTTGATAGTTCTACTCTTCCTTCCGAATCACATGATGATATAGCAAAGCATAATGATAAAGATATAATTAATCAAACGATGTTAGAGAAAATCATTGTAAGAAAAGAACGAATGATGTATGGAATTTATTTAAAATAGAAGAGGTTGAAGCTAAAGGGAATAAAGCTATGTGTAAAAAATGTAGAAAAGATTTTAGTCGTAAATCAACCAGACTGTTCATTTAAGAAGGCATAAAGAAAAACATTAGGCTGCATCTATTGCTTCTAATGATCCCACACAAACTACAATTTGTCAGCATCCTAATGGGCCTTTAGCTATATTTCATTTTTTACAAGATAATTAGTATAATCAATTAGCTAAATTTATAGTAGCTAAATTTATAGTGTGGTTTAAGCAACCATTTGTTTTTACAGATGATGAATGTTTTAATGATTTGATTAGAAATGGTGTACTACCTAATTATAAAATAGTTTCAAAAATATTGCTAGATCAAATGCTTTTAAAATTTTTTTTCTTATAAAAAAAATTTAATATCTAGTTTATCAAAAATTTATACTAGAATTTCGCTTATTTCTAATATATGGATCAGTTGGCAAAACCTAGATTATATGTGTATTACTGGCTATTGGATAGATGATGATTGGAATATACAAAAATGAGTTTTGAGTTTTAAACACATTGAACATAGACATACTGGATCGATGATTGCTAATGCAATATTTGAAGTTGTCAAAGTATATCATATTGAAAACAAAATTTTTTCGATTTCATTTGATAACGCTAGTAACAATAATGCAGCAATTGAACTTTTAAGATTTACTTTAAAACCAATTTTAAATGGTAAACTATTTCACATTGGATGTGCATGTCATATTTTAAATTTATGTGTTCAAAAAGGTTTAAATCATAATCATGATCATATTTCAAAAATTCGAGGTTGTATTCAACTTTTGCATTCTAGTGCCAGTTTTCAAGAATTTAAAAAATTGTGTTTGACACATAAGAAGAAAGTTAGAAAAAGTGAAATTGGATGTTCCACATAGGTGGAAGTCTACTTATGAAATGTTGCACATTGCAATAGAATATAAAGATATTCTTACAATGTTTTACAATGAAAGGATGCCTAAATTAAGTCATATAACTTCTACCGAATGGGATCTAAGTATTTTGATTTGTAAATTTTTAGAAACGTTTTATGAAGCTACTCATACTTTTTCAAGTGTTTACTATCCAACTTCATGCCTTTTTAGACTTTAGGAAATTAGTACATGTTTTTCATGATTTAGAAAGCATGAATGTTTCAACTTATTTGTGTTGGTATGGAATTTAAATTACAAAAATATTGGTAAAATCTCCCGCTTGTAAGTTATTTGGCTGCAATCATGGATCCTAGAATAAAATTAGCTCGTGGAGAATTATTTATAGACTCATATTATTAAAATATGCAAAATTTCATTGACATTATAGTGTTAAAATCTCTAATTTTATTTGCAAAATAAAGTTTTATCACTTACACGATGAATTGGAGACTTTTGATATTTTGGTTTGGTGGAAAAACAACCAAAATACATGGCCAGTACTTTCAGTCATGTCATGTGATTTACTAAGCCCACCCATGTCCACGGTTGCCTCAAAATCATGTTTTAGTGTAGGTGGTAGAGTTAGTGACGAAAGAAGAACAAAAATGAGAGCAAATACTATTAAAATGTGCATATTACTTAAGGATTGGTTAAATAGAGATGCTCAAACACAAGATAAAATATATTATATAAGTGAAAAATAGAATAATAATATTGTATTTTATATTCTCTTTTTTGTGTTTTATTTTTAAATATTAAAATTAAAATTTTAATATTTTTATTTAGTGAATTTTATTGTTATCTTCGTGGATGTAAGCATTTTGCTGAACCACATAAATTATGTATCCTTTTTTGTTTTATTTTATGTTTATTTATTTTTCACATGTTATTTTTAATAATAATAAATAAATTTTTAAAAATTTAATTAAAATCTTAAAAAAATATTATTAGGCTATGCTTGGCCCAAATCGACATGAAAAATAGTGTCTTACCTAACACAACATGAAGATTATAAACCATGTGCCTTGTTGGGTCATACCGTTAATTTTCATGGATCTTACCAATACGATAAGTTAAAAATTAATATTGAAATAGCACAATCCATTAACTTATGGGCTAATATTTGAATGGCTGTACCTGCCCAACACGTCCCATTTACCTTTAAATTTGACAATAAATCAATTTTATTACACTTGATTACAGCTTTAATCAAAATCTCTTAACCGAATATAAGAGATAATCTCTTAGCTGACTCGGTAGAGACTATAGACTTTTCTTGCGGTAACCCAGTAGATCCCCTGCCTCGGCAGGAAGCTAGCTTGCCTTACGCAGACGTCGTTCGTGTTGAAGTTAAGCCAATTTGAATCTATTGTGGACTTCTTTAAAATCTATTATTTTCCTGAGTGCTGCAGCACTATTATTATAATTAAACCCAAGATAATTGTTTAATTGAGAAATTCAAATCTTCTGGATAAGGCAAAGGAAAGAATTTTCTGAGTCAAATTCTTATACGCCAAGGGTTGGAATTTTAACAACCTCAATTATTAAAAAAAAGAAAAAGAAGATATTTGAATAGAAAATATGAATAAAATGTTTCTAAATTAATTGTCTAAATTACGTCAGAGTTGAGTTCGATGATTCCACGAAAGGGATCGAACGAAAAGTGTTGTTTTCTTTTCAAATAAGCCAAAGGACAAATTTTTCAATAAGACTAAGCCAAAGTCCCCCATATAAGAACACGAGGATCACAGTGGAAAAAGGTTGGAAAGAGACAAATAACAGCCCTTTGAAGTCAAATTACGATTGGAAGCCAATGTCATAGCTCTGATTTTTCATGCAAAAGACAAAGAAGGCTGTTGAAAAGATGACATTTGGCATATTCAGGCGAAGGCTTGAAATTTAAGATTCATTGGATAATGTGAAAACATTTTTATACAACCCTATTAATTTCGATTCGATTTATACGTTTTAATTACATTAAATATGGTATATCTATAGGTTATTTTTTATATCATATTTAATATGGGATAGTATTTATTCTTTTCGTTAATTTTGATTAATTTTAGTAAATTTTAATTTAGAATTTCAATAGACTTATATTGTTCTAATTTATTTTGTTTAATACGTAAATGTAAATATAAAAATATGTGTCTTAATTTTTAATTTGTCATTTATTATTTAAATTTAACAAAAATAAAATTAATTAATAAAATCTCATTAAAAATTAATTTTTTTATTTTTTATTATAATTTTTTATATTTTACTTTTTTAAACCAAAATTTTAAATATTTCATTTTAAAAAAAAAAGCAATTATGTTCTTTTTCTAAAATTTTAACAATTATTAAACCAACGTTAATTTTTTTTTATCTTAATATTTATGTAAAAAAATACTTGATCAGATTAAATATTTGAAAATATTATGATAGATTAATGATATTATTTTTTATACTCTTAAGCTTATTTATTTGATTTTTAAAGATATTATACATTTATTTGGTATATTATTAGTAGTAATATTATATATATAAATTTATGTATATTTATAAATATATTTATATTATATAAAAAATTTTAAAATAATATATCAAAATAATTGATATCAATATATATAATTTTTTTAAAAATAATCAAAACATTATTTATTATGATATTAACAACTTTATTTTTACTCTGTCGGAATTGCATTGTTTTATGATTAAAATTTTTAATTATAAAAAATAATATATCGAGAAACACGTTGTCAAATAAATCTTAATAAAAGTCTTAATGAAAAAAAAATTTTGTGACTTTTCGACCCTAATCTCTCCCCCTCTCTTATTGATGCAGAGCTCTACCTCATTGAAATAAAATAAAATATATATATATATATTACATTAATTACTGACATTAAATTTTCTTGAAAATGTCTATATTTTGGAAAACCGTATCAATAGTGACATACTTTGTTGCATGGAAAAGGCTAGATTTGACTAAAACCTCTGGATAATTTTTTTAAAGTTTTTTCTAGAAGGTTTTATGTATTTTTTCTATCAAATTTAAAACAAATTCTTATTGGATGCCCCCATGATACAGTAGGATGAGAGAATGGATTAACAGTGTTAGAGAAATTAAAATATATATATAATTCAATGTTAAATACAAAATATTGAATATTAAAAAATAGATAAAAGTAAGTAATATTAAAAATTTAAACATAAAAGATTATTTAAGTTCAAATTTTAAGATATAATCTATATATTTAAAAGGATGGTTTAAGAAAATATTAATGATCTTGATTCACATAAAAAATAAAAAATATGGATTCCAACTTAAAACTTGGTATAATACTTTATCAATTAACTTCTAAGCATTCAATATTAGCAATTTAGCTTAAACTTCTATTAACAAGATTTTTAAAATAAAAAATATGTAATTTTATGTTTTTCAGTTAATATAACTTTTAGTTTTCAAATCAAATTAAATTTTAATAATTTTAAATAAAAAATTAAATGGAGTATTGCTGTTTGAAAAAAAGTTGAAAAGTGTGGACAATTTTGATTAATTTGTGGAAATCCTACTGCTTAGAACTTGAATTTATTAATTTATTTTTAATATACAGAAATCAATCTGATTATCTGAAGTCAATCATATCTACAGTTTTAATTTGATTGAATCGTGGAATATTAAAGTCTGACTTTCAATTAGATATCCTTTTCCCAACTTGGAAATATGTAATTTAACAATTATAGCAGCCAAAGCAGACTGTTGCCTACTACAGGAACTAAAGATAAAGAGAGGAAAATTTTTTTGGCAAAAAAATTTTTTAATAGATTTTTTTTGGTTATTTTTATCATAAATAACAAATGTTTCTAACTTCAATATTAATTTGAATATCGAAATAAATTGATTATCATAATTTTGTGGGATTAAGTTGAAAATTTTCACTACACTATGACTCAATATAAAATTTTTCACTATAATTCAATTTTATTTAATTTTATCAGCATATTTTGATTTTTTTTATTTTTTTAAATGAAATTAGCATATTTAAGGGAATATTTAATGCAAATGACAAATTTTGCTACCATAATTTCAATTTCATTGATTTTGGGACAAAAAATAATGAAATTGAAATATTTTACAAAATTATTTTTAATACAAATAATAAATTTTCATCAATTCTGTCACATTATGTAAAAAATTCAGCAAAATTAAAATTACAGTTACAAAATTTAACGAAATTGAATTACAATTAAAAAATATAATATTGACCCATAATAAAGAAACAAATTTATTGTAATTAAAATAAGTTTTTAATATTTTATAGTATGAAATTAAAACTATAAATTTTTATTTTATTGTAATTTGAAGCTTAAAATTACGAAATATTTCATATTTCGTTGAGATTTTTTGGTTGGCTGATGTAATTTATATAAAATATTTAATATAATTTATTTAGATAAATTGAATGACAAATATATATGAACTTGAAGTAATGCTATTTTAGTAATTCTAACAATTGAATTTGATCATCTATTTTTCAAAATTCTTAGGTATAAGTCATAGATTTTGGAGTTCAATATTAATAAAAATTTTTAATCCAAAAGATGATAGTGGTAAACTAGTAATGTTGAAAAAACAAAATTCCAGCTAATGAAAACAAAATTTAAAATAAAAAAACAAATACTTCTCAAATAAATTACACAACCTACATATAACAAAGAATGCATACCCGATTAAATAAATTATGTATTCAACCATGTTTGCATCCCGTTAGAAAATTGTTAATGTCTTAAACCATGAATTATATGTTGATAAGTTGTCTACCCTAAAAGATGATAAAACTTTACTATAAATCTAATCTAACTTAAGAAAAATATTTCGATACAACAGCACCATGAATCCTTAGTTAGACATACGTAAAAATTATTTATTTGAACTCTTTCATGATTTAATGGAATAAATATTCTAGTTTTTTATATAGCTAAATTCAAATTTTATTAAGAACAATTTACTTTAATGATAAGTTCTTAACCAATAAAGAAAATACATAAAAACTAATCAATATTTAATTTAAAAAGAAAATTAGCAACTAAGTAAAGTTTATTTTAATAATTAAGGAACTTCAATATTGATAAATAAATAAATTTGCCAATATTTTAATTTAATAAAAAATCATTAATTAAGGATAAAATATCAAATGGTGGGAAAAAAAAGGATGAAATATCAAATGATATATATTTCTTTCAATATTTGTACTTTTGATTTTTTTTTAATATATATAGTAAGTATTAAGTATAGATAATTGGTATTTCAATTTAGAGATCTCAACTTTCCATCCTGAAGAGGTGGGGGTTTATATTTAAGATGAAAATATAACGAGTATTATGAGATGCCTTCCATTGTATAATCCCCTTAGATATAAAAAGAAAATTGTATACAGTATTTATTGCTTATCATAATATTGAATGACATATGGCGGCAAATGCTGACACTACGTTCTTGACAAAACCTACTATAAGAACAAAGCAAAGCAAATTGCAGACATCAAATTTATTCTAGGTTACACATTCAACTCATAATATGATCTTTCTTCTTTATTCAAGGAAAAAAAGGGGGGATACTTTGTTCATGCTTGAAGAAATTCTCTGGATCAATCATTGTCTTAACACGTACCAACCTGTCAAAGTTCTTCTTGAAATATTTACGACCCCAAACACTTGCTTGCGCATAACTTGTATTGGCCCTCAATATTGTTCATTCCGATGTCAAGATCTCTGTAATTAATATACGCTGTTCTTGGAGATTTTGAAACATAGGAACTCATGTAACTGTATAGTTTCCGAATCCAGCTTATATACGTTTGAGAATTTATGTTGTCCTCTTCTCGCCATCGTATGTTGTAACTTATTTTGTACAAGTTACCGATTCTATGCGGGAATGGAATTGCAGTCGATGGGATTTGATCCATTTTACCTCCGTAAGCAACAAAGTTTAAGGTAGCGGATGTTGCTTCTTCTCAAGAAGTTGGTTCCATATACCCTGGAATGCAATTTCAGGAAATGGTTTTCTTCACATAATCAGATTTTGATTTGAAGGAAGGAGTAGCAACAAGAAAAGAAACTCTATAACTCCTGTCAAGTAAAATATTGGTTCGATTGGAAGGAGGCCCAAGAAGATGATAGATTCGACAAAACTCATTTCAATGCAATCTTCTTTAACCAGTCCGAGTTCAGGGAATCTTTTTTGCATCAATGGAATGAGCTCATTTGTTTGACCAAGAAACAAGGAGCTAAAGGTAGCTACAACCGTCCTTTTCCCATCTTGACTAGAGTTCATCGTTGCGATCGTAATGGAGGGGTATATATCATCTGGAAGTTTGTGTGCAACATATTGCCAACGATGAAGAAGTTTGGTTGCATTTTGTTGCAAGGTCCTGCTTATGGAGAATGCAGTCACAGTTGCTGGAACAGTAACCAACTTTATTTTCCATGAAAGGACAATTCCAAAGCTTCCCCCTCCGCCTCCTCGAATGGCCCAAAACAGATCTTCCCCCATTGATTTTCTGTCAAGAACTCTCCCTTTAACATCAATAAATTGTGCATCAATTATATTATCAGCTGCAAGACCGTATTTTCGAAACAATAAGCCGTAACCTCCTCCGCTAATGAATCCCCCAAACCCCACAGAGTGGCCAAGAGCACCTGGAAAGGCAAGAGTTCTGCTCTTTTCAGCAAGTTTATAATATAATTCTCCCATAATTGCACCTGATTGAACCCATGCCACTTTATTTTCTACATCAACATCGATTGATCGAAAATTAAACAAATCAACGATGACAAATGGAACTTCAGAGACATAGGAAAGACCTTCAAAATCATGACCACCACTTCGAGTTCTAGTTTGGAGCCCATGTTTCTTTGAACAATGGATTGTTGCTTGAACATGGGAGATATTCAGTGGTGTTACAATAACCAAAGGCTTGAGGGTAGTTGGCGTAAGAAATCTAGAATTATGAATTAAAGACTCCAAAACAGATGAATATGATGAATTGGTTTGGGTGTATATAACTTTAGAAATGGAAGATGAGTCCTCAGGATGAAGTGAAGAAAGGCAATGAAGGAAATCCTCATGGGTGTTAGCTGAAGACGTTGCCCATGACAATGAGAAGAGAGCAACAAAAAGAAATGGAAACATTGAATATTGAAGAGATTTCATCTTTGAAATGATGATTTTGTGAAGGCTTCATCGGGAGCAGACCTTATTTATTTATAGGGTTATGGAACTGATTTGACCCGCCATGTGAATAAAATTTGCGCGCGCCGTAGATGTATGACTCTAAAAGCTAGCTATTTGCAGTCAAAATCATTCATTCCCTGACAAAATTAATTAGGTTTGAATCGTTAAAAAATTTTTAGATCTATCAATTGGGTACATGTGATGAATTTATTTTATATTAAATATGTGTAAAATATAAAAGTATTATATTATAATTTATATTGATAAATTAAAATAAAAATATATATTTTATTTTTATTAAATTTATATATAATTTTTATTAATTTTAAATTATTATTTATTTTTTTATATCATATCATCCTGTCAAATATTTTTATTTTTCAATAAAAAATTTTATAATTTGGATTAAACTAGGTATTCTCTCTAACTAGTTGCTCTTGACCGGTATCGAAAACCAATAGAGATCCCATGAACCAGTTTTCAGAATAGAAAAGATTCTAATGACTTTCATATCTTTCATTATCATTTTTTGCCGTCATAGATAAAGAAAATTATTTTATGATTATTTTCTTATACTTCCAAATAAAACGCCATTTTCACTGTCTGCTGACTGCTGTTATGATTGAAAAAGTCTATATATGGAAAAAAGAAAAAAAAAAAAAACCAAATCGTTGGATGATGGTAGGCAATCTTGATTTTATTTTCCTCTCCTGCATATGTATGCAAAATGTTGACATGTCTTGATTTTTTTGTATCTCTTGCATTAGTAAGCTGAATGTGTTGAAATATCACAACACTTTCGGGTTTTGCGAGAAAGAAAAGTGAGAGGGTAATTATTTCTAAGATCTTTTAAATTTTAAAATGAATATGCTTTTAAGTTAGTTATACGTTAAAAAGAAAATTAAAAGATAATATTATAAATTTAAGATTAAAAGATAAAATAATTATTATGAAGGAAATAAACGTTGGATAAATTTTATTTTATTAATTTAATTTTTAGGGATATTAATTTTTATGTATCCTTATTTTTATTTTTGTAATATTAATTTTTAAATAAATAAATTTTTTTATTTTTTTAAGAAAAATTTTATTATATTGTAATTAAACTTACTCATAAATTAAGTTGTAAATCATATCTATAAGTAAGACTCAACTCGAATCAAGTTTTAGATATGATTTTTAAGGCCTAAATTTGACCCAATCAAATTATTATTTTATTAATTAAAATTTTTAATTTTAATTTTAAAATATATTTAAAAATACAAAAATATTAATATAAAATATTTTTTAATATTTTAATTTTAATAATAAAATAGGCCTATTCAAGTTTATAATGGACAAGTCAAGTTGGACCTTGAGCAAGACTTTGTAAGTGTTATCCAAGCTTGGTTCAGTTTATAAAAATCTTTAGTTGCAATCTAAATAATTAAATTTTTTATTTTTTATTTATAATATTTCATTGAAAATTTTATATTAATATTTTATAAGTAAAAAAACTTGGTTTCTAAAAAAATATTTTATGATGATAAAATTTTACAAAATAAACGACAAATACACGTGATAGTATATAGTCAAATTGTATGTTTTAAACAAATAACAAATAAATTTGAAGAAAAATAGGTAATTTTCATTATCAAGATATAGATTTCCTTTTTCTATCTTAAAACTAAACCAAAAAAAAAAATTCTTAAGAAAATTAAGGATAAAAGAGTAATTTTACTTTTATATAATTATAAAAAATTACTATTATTTTCTTCTTAGTAAATGTCTATTACTATAACTACAACAAACAAAAAGTTTTATCATTATCATATTTTGTAATTTTATCTTTCAAATTGTTTTAATTTTAATGACTGCATTAATGGTTTTGTCAACAAAAGGACAATTTTGCTATGATAATAAAAATTCAGAGATTAATAAAATAACAATAATAATAAATTAAGTCTTATATCTCATAATTTTGAGATTAATTATATGAAAAGTAAAAAAAAAAAATTATACTAGATCGTTATTTTGAATCTTCTTATATCACTCATTTTTATTAATAATAACATTTTCATTTACTTCTGTAATTTTCTTATAATGTTTTATTATTTATATCCACATTTTTTATAATCTACTTTTAAAAATTTTGATCTCTCTTAAATATAAAAATTAATATATTACTTTTTAAAGTTGAAAGACTAAAATAATGTTCACCTCAAAATTTTTTAAAGATCGTGAAAGTAATTTACTCACGGGAGAAGCCGTATAGGAGGAGGAATATTTGCAAAAAAAAAAAAAGGGTAAAAGGTGGAATATTATTTGTTTTAACGTTCTTTGGTTGAAATAAAAAAAAAAAAAGAGATATATATTAAATTTATTTAATTAAATGTTGGTTCATTTATTGATTGGTTTGTTTATTTGATTAATGTATTTTTTTACATGTAATATTTGAACACAACAAAGTTTTTTTTTTTTTTGTAATTCCAGCAGGATAATTATATTTAGCGTAAAAATCAACGAATTAAATTAAATAAATTAACATAAAGTTAGACGTAATCCACGTGTCATAGAACTTGAATTTGATACCTACCAATCTCAAACCTCTATAGAGAAGCTCACAAGATTTTGACTTAATTATATGAAAAAAATAATACAATTATTTTTCATTTTTCCCTTAAAGAAACTTTCTTCGTTATCTTAAAATTTTTAATAAATGATTTTTTTAGAATACGTTGATTAAATGATTACCAAAAATAACGAATTTGACTTTCAGCTGGATTGGTTGAATTGATCGGTTTGGCTTTAAAAAAATAAATTATTTATATTGTTATATAAATACTATGTATATTATATCAATATAAAATAAATTATAATATAAGTATATTATATATATAATTTTAAATTATTATATAAATTATATTGTATTTATAATATATAATATATTTAAAAGTAAATTAATTGTCAATTAGTTAATTCTATTCGATTATCACTTTTTAAAAATTAATAATCAACCAAATTAATTGAATAAATTGTTTTTTTTCTAATTGGTTAATATCAAAATTGAATAAACCGAATTTGATCTATTATACATCGAATTTTAATGGACTAGTGCTCACCCTACCTCCATCTATACATATTTGAGTACTATTTAACATGACATTTGATTGCAATGTTCCATGACAAGATGAAAATATGTATTTAGTTAAAATTAATGGGATTAACGATTGTAACTTTGGAGCTACATCAAGAAAATGTATTCAGCTCATCTCTAGTTTGCATTTAAACTGGAGAGAACCTTTTTACTGTTAAGATGAATTAGGTGACTGCGTGAAACCAAGGAAGCTAATTGAGATTTTTTCTCTGGATAAGTGGAAGGAGAAGTTTTTGTTATAGACCGACCACAAAGTCCTCAATGAAATTGAGAACCTTGGTAAATTGTGCCTATCCAAAGTCATATTTGCGTAGAGGACTCGATGAAATTTTCATCCATTCGATGTTTCTTTGAAGTTTGAATATAGGTACATAGAATCTGGGTTTCATGTCTAATATTCGGATTTAAGCTTTCACTTTTTATTTATTTCTTTATTTGGGCAAAATAGAAATTTGAACCCTGGGTAAAGAAAAACATGAACCTACTGCTAATCAGTTTTACTAGCAACTAGAGCTGACAAATCTAATCCGAACCACAATCTACTCGAATGTGAATTTGAACCCGACTAAAGACGATACTAGGATTTTCAATTTGAAGGGATGAAGTAAGGGGACGTTTGGTCCAAAAGAAAATTAGATTACTTTGGGAATTTTGTTTTCTGCAATTTAGTTCTTTAGTTTGGTTTATGGTATCTGATTTCTAAAGATATTTTAAGATTCTTAATAATGTCTAAATAGCCCGAGATTGGCAACCCACATCTCCATGAGGTTTTTTAGATTCTTGAAGGAAAATAATTTTGTCCTACTTTTGATCTTAATAATAAGTTTTTGGAGTCTATTTTACTTTTGAAAATTAATATAATTGTATAATAAATCGATATCCATTATGACATGAAAGCTACATTCATAACCACATGATTAGGTAAAGCTACATATCTAATCACATGATTAGACACCTGACAATGATTGGACACGTAATAAATTACATATAATAAAAATAATATTTTTAAAAGAACAAACATAATAGAGTACTGCCAATTTAGGATTATGATTTTTTTTTTGGAGAAGCACTATGTTTTTTCATATGAAACATAGTTAATCAATTAAAATAATAACAAAATAAATTAAATATTTTCAATATCAACGATGTTTCTTAATTTGAAAGCGTAATAATAGATAAAATATTATAATAGAATACTGATGATACTTTTAACTACGTTTTTTATGTTAAAAACGTAGTATTTGATAAATAGTAAATTTTCTGTAAATCAATAACTACGTTTCTTCAATAACTATATTTCTTGTAAAAATGTAGTCATTGATAAACTGTAGTTGATCATTTAAAAAATTATCAAAATAAATTTGATATTTTTAATATCAACGATATTTCTTACTATGAAAACGTAGTAATAAATATAATATTTATAATAGAATATTTAAGATATTTATAACTACGCTTTTTATGCAAAAAATGTAATGTTTGATAAATAAAATATTTTTTTAATTTCAATAACTACATTTCTTATTACAAAAACATAGTAATTCCTCATCTAGAAACACAGTAACTTACAATTATCACTTTTTTAGTTTCAAAACATCGTTGATAATAGATAAAAAAAAAAAAAACAACAACAACAGAATAAACTAACATTTAAACATGATATAAACCACAATTTCTTTTCAAACAACATCGCAAAGCTCTAGTCAAATCCTAAATTGTATCTTTTCTATTTTACACAACATCACATCTAGCTTTGTGATTTCATCTTTTTACGATTTATTTTAGCTTATCTTTATCATTATACGGTCAGACTACTCTCTATTTTGTACTATCTATTCTATATTATTTGTTTACGTCAAATGCCTTCTTGTTATATTAGTATATCTGAATTAGATCTAGGTTAGATATTGATTGAAAGTTATTGATCTATCATATGTGTTCTTGATATTGGTTTTTTTGTTCTTGATTTGCAAATGTTTTCTTGCTATTTCATGATCTAATAAAATATTTTCTTACTATTTGTTTTTTATTGAATGTGGCTTAAATCTCAATTTACCAAATGCACATTGTTGCTTTGGACACATATTTTCAACATTAACAAATTTTTTTTTTTGTAAATAGTTGACTCGTTTACTAAAAAGAAAAAAAAAGCAATTGGTAACAGTGTTTATTTTGCAAATGAATCGGATGGAGAATATGTTTCAACTGGTGTTTATTATTGCTGTGACATTTATTGCTATGAAACTTACAAAAAGATATAAAATCTATTATGTTGATGAAACTCTTGATAAACTTTAGATTAGGTCATTGAACTTAAACAAAATGGTTTTTGAGAATGATATATAGAATGTGGATAATTATAGAATGAATAGAAGAGTTTTTGTAAAATTATGTCAATTGCTTCAAATAAAAAGAGGATTAAAGATATCTAGACATATATCAATAAAAAAAATGGTTGTTAGTTTTCTTTACATCATTAACCATTATACAAAAAATATGGTTAAGAAGCATCAAGTAGCTTCATCCACAAATTCATTAAGTCAAAACATGTATTACTGGAAGAGATGATTAGTCAAAAGTTTTATCCACAAATTTATTTCTTGCTTTGTCAATAAAAAACTTACCCATTGTGTTAGTTGCCATTACTGCCAATTGTGCCTCTAACTCAGCAATTCGTTCATTTTGTTAAGCTATTATAAATCTCAATTTAGCAGTTTTAAATGTGTGAGGTTTAGGTTTTGTCTTGAAATACATTGTTGGACAACCAATGGTAGGTTTTTTGGATTTAAAAATGATTTTTTTGTCAATAAGATAAGAATTACTGCATATTAAAAACACATAAAATAAACAATTTCAATAAAAATTACTCTTCAATAATTTTTTACAAAAAAAGATTGATTGAGCTAAAACAAATTTTGTTCATTGTGCATCACTAATTACATCTGAATATAGGGGATAAACCAAAAATTTAGAATTGTTAGCCTTAGCTAATATATATTTCCAAGTTAATCTATCTTTAAATTCTCTGAATTTCAGACCAATAAATATAATACAAGTTTTTTGTACCTAATTGGTAAATTAAAGCATTCTTATAAAAAAAAAATAATACATTGGATTTCATAATCAATCGACATCAATCAAGCAATGTAATTGCATTCCATAATCAATAAACAATAATTGAGCAATATAATTGCATTCCATAATCAATAGTAGTCTAATAACATTCCATAATCAATAAACATCAACCAAGCAATTTAATTGTATTAGACAGTGTAATTGCATTTCATAATCAATAAACATCAACTGAGTAATGTAATTGCATTTCATAATCAATAGACATTAATCGAGCAGTAATTTCAATTTGATTAATATAACTTACCACAATCGATTCCCGTATATAATTTTTTTTATGGAACTTTTTTTCAACTGTCGTAGTTAATGGAGATCATCCCTACAACAAAACATCTAATATGGTTAGTTATCTTCAACCTATCACTTAAGACAAATTGACCGTCGACATTGAATTTGACTTGTATTTCTTTTTAGTTGCTTGAAGCAACTTAAGTAATCCACTAGCTTTTCTTTTTTCGAATATGATGCGTCAATCAAATATTTTTTTCATGTTCGATTAAAGTAGACATGTGTTATTGAAAATCCATTAGAACAATGTTTATCTATATAAATAAATAAAAATAATATTTATTTACATTATTTATATTGTTTAAAAAGAAAACCTCATGTACCATATTAAAAACCATAAAGATGTTGATAAGGTCTTCATAATTTATTTACAAAAATCATTTTTAAATCCTGGTTCTTCAAACGGTGCCGTTTCGAGTACATATAAAAGCTCAAAAAAAAATTTCTACCCACTTTTCTTTTCTTTCTTCTCTCTATAGGCCGACACTCCTTTTTCTTTCTAGAAATCTAGAAAAACAATAACACCAGCGCTGAAATTAGCAAATTCATGTCGAAAAACTGGAAATTTTTACCGAAACCTAGTCGAAAAAATGTAGTCATCGTGATCTGCTTCGAGATATGCAATGTTGTCGAAAATTAAGAATTTAAATCGAAAACTAAAAGTTATCGCCGAAAAATTCAAAGATTGATCAAAATTTCAAAAATTTTCCAAAAATTTCCAAAAACTTTGTCAAATGGCCAATATCAACCTTCAATCACTTTTATTCTCCCCAAAACCAAACTTAAAACCCTTGCAATATATAATCGAACCCCAAAAAAGTTCTCAAAAATTTGTGCTCCCACTACTTAAGCTCTCTTGCTTTTTCACTCTAATTTACAATGAATATTTTGTTCACCCAGTCTTCGATTGCTGTGAAAACTTGGGTATTTATAAGGCTTGAATTCCAACAAGAATATAATTGCAAAATCAAAAGAGATTATGCTTGTAAAACTATTAAATTTATCCTAACCTCAGAAAAGAATTTTATTTTTAACAAGAGTTAATCTAAATCTAGACCACTTAAATCCATCTAATGAAAAACTTGTTCTAATTCTTGGTTTTTACATTTTTTTCGTTTTTTTCCCTTTTTTCAAAAGATAACAAGAAAATAGAATATCTAAAGATAAAAAAAATAAAGATAAAGATAAAGATAAAGAGATAAACAGAAGGAGGAAGATAATAATGTATAAAAACAAAATATAAAGATAAAGAAAGATAAATAAAATATAAAGATAACTAAAGCCCAAAGTAATAATGTAAGAAGAAAAAAGCAAAATTAAAATTATAAAATTATAAAAAAAGATTGAATAAAAAATAAATAAAATAACGAGAGCACAAAATGGGCTGAATCTAACTCAAGTCCGAAGTAATTACGGCCCAAAATAACAGTTCAAATTAAATAAATTCAGTTATAAGCTCATTAAACCCAAATGAATTTCGAAGTTTAAAAGATCTAAATAAAATGGCACGTTTACACTAATTGAAATTGTTAATTGTTAAAACTTGAGCAAACTTTATAAAGTATCAATCCAATCTGACCTAATCCAATTCACCTTAACACCTCTAGAAATAACTTTTTAAATTTGATCATTTGGCGAAGGATTTGTCCTTAATTTCCCTTTTTTCCTTTCTTTTCTTCTAGTAGTTCGGTCAAACAAGTAGTGAAATTAGTAGCATAAAAAATAATGGACAAATTTGCAATATCTTAATATTCTTAATGACACCATGCATATTCCAAGTTTAATTTTGAATTAATAAATTGCATTTTTTTTAAATTACATTTTTGTTTATACAAGTTTAGTATAAACAAATTTGCATCAGTTTGCACTCTAAATTACATGAAATAAATCATGGACGGCTTAAATAATTTTTTTCAATGAAGTTGAAGGGCTTTTCTTAATGTATTATCTCATCATAATACAAAACAAATTTTGCCCAAAGAAATAATTATCAATTTGGCTTAAATAGGTTAAATTAACCTATATAAACATTTATTTTGATTGAAATATTGATAGTTTCAGATTTTAATTGTATTCATATAATCATCTTAAAAAATTACATCTAACAAGTTTAATATTTATATTTTAATATATATAATTTTTTTTCTTATCTCTTTGCTGAAAAAAAAAGAAGATATGTAGTGGTCTTTTTTTTTCCTTTTCCATAGGAGTTAAGGGATGGTCAGATGGTGTAATTAATTTTTATAAGAAAAACATAAATAGTTAAAAAATATATATGTATGACAAAATATATAACTGAGGCGACGCGAGAGCTTGACCCAAAAAATAATAATAAAGCTTGAAGAACATGGAATTTATCTAAATTAGACTTTCAATTCAAAGCGATTTTCTCTGACTCTGAAGCGACACATAAGTAGACATGCAATAAAAAATTAAATTAAATTGCACTTGAGAGTCTTTGTATTTGAAAAACCATTTTATGAGGAATATCGACTTCATCTGTTCAATGAAAAGGTTTGATTGACTCAAACCTGTACGTTTTTTTCTTCTAAATAGAATACAATTATTTAATTGAGGCAAAGTCGGATTGCAATGCCTTAATGCAGACAAAATGTACATTTTCACCTAAAATATGAACATCAAGATAAATAGCAAAGTCGTATTCAATAAATGTTCATTTATAACTATATATAAAAGAAATTTTCTTTGAAAATGACGATTTTACTTTTCTAATTATTTGTTAATTACTTAATACATGTCTAAATTTATTGTAGTGCTCCTTATTTCATAATCAAAATTATTATAATATTTTTCTTATAATTTATAACAATAAATAAAAGTAGTTTTCCATTTACATTAACAGTACAGACGAGCAATATCTTTAAAAAAATTACATGAATAATTTTGAAATAAAACAATTCTAATAGAATTGCTATTTTTTAATAGAATTTTCTTACCCTTGCCCTTAAATTTTTTGGGGTAAATCATGTAATTTTTTTTCGTTTTCAGTTTCTCGATTGTATTTTTTTTTTCCATTGTATCAAGTTTGCTAGCTATTGTCTTTGGTAACTAGCTATAGTCCTACGTGACTTTCATCATTTGAAATAATGTAGCCGGTTGAGACTTGATCAAATTGTAAGCATAATTTTAAATCACAAAAACCATATATGAATATTAGAATACTAAATTTAATAAGATTGCATATCTATTTAGGCAATCATTTATGATAAGCGAAAACAATATCAATTCTTTAAAAAGAGATTAGGTCTTTCTCCTTATTCTTCTTTTACTGACGGTTCTCAATGAGTAGATACCATTATTTAGAAATGAAGAGGGGACCTTAAACAATTTATATTAAAACCTAGAAACCTCCCCATTAAAAGGTTTATCGGCTTAAAAGCCTACATAATTGCTAAACTACACTAATTCAATAAGATGTACAATAGGTGATCACATTAAATTATTTGGGCTCCCATATTTATCTCATATTATGATTAAATTTATCAGCATATTTTATTAAATATTAAATCATTAATTAATAGTAATCCACTTACTGAAAAATTCTAACATTCTCTCAAGTGAGCAATATTAATTGGTTGTTTGATTTTAAGAAAATATAATTTAAAAAACAATATTCTAGGCTGATTAACTTTACTTTGATATATCCACATTTTAAAAAACAATTTAGCTTTGAAATAACATCTTAATTATCCTATCCAATAAAATTATCTAATACAGAATCATGGCAACCATTATGCCCCTTATTGACATAAGACCAATCCATGGTTACAATTATCAGAGTCTTTATTGACAATGGTCTTAGTTTGGTTGTGTAGCGAAAAAATAACACCTAAATATGATCTTAATGTGTTATTTTTGTTGTCAATTCTCTTACTGATTTCTCTAAACTTGCTGAAAAATCTTCACGATATCTAAATATGCTTATATGTCTTTCCTTTATCCTCGAGGTTACTAGCTGGTATCAATTATGAGATATACCCAAATGACATTAAAGTCATATTTAAGAAAGATATCAAGTCCTAAAATTTTATATTGTGACATGTCAATATAAGATATGCACATGCAATAATAAATATATATACAAATAGCAACTATGATATATATATATATATATAATAATTGTATCCACTCAACTTGATTGTTTCTTGTGAACTTATTCATTTCAAACTATATCTTATAGGTAATTAGTAATCACATGCGATGCATTTAATAAAGTAAAGAAACCCAAAATAGTAATGGTTTCAAAAGCAAATTTACAATGCAGCATTGCCAAAATTAACTCAATACCTTAACAAGTTTTATTTTTCATACCTATAGATATACATATTATGAACTTGGTAATACCATAATCCTCACAAAAAGAAAATATATCATCATTTTATCTAATTACAATGACTCCCACTAATCCGATGAATCCCAAACATGCTTTAATTAAACTTTGAATAATAATAAGAAGCACTTCCATAAATGGAGTTATAACAAAATTATGTATTGTTTACCCTTATGCCAAATGTGATAACTACTATTATTCTTGGACTTCTATGATATCACTTTAATAAACCACTTACAAATTACTAACATATTATGAACAAATTTTTATATTCATATGTTTATACAATACAAAATTTTTAATATTTTAATATGAGATCATTTTTAATAAACTTGGAATTCATTGAATTACCAATTTTTATACATAAAACATGCCTAAACCAATAGCCTATTAACTCCCCCTGATCTTAACACATATAATATCTCCAAAACATCAACTTTAGGGCATTTATGAGATTTTACTAGTTTAAAACATATGCAGATGAACTCCCACTGATTTTGACTTTCTTTAAAAGAATAGTTTTGGCATTAATACAATAATAATAATGATGACAATAACAATAAATCAAAACTTTTATATTATCATTCTTTTAAATAATTTTCAAAATTAGTTCATATATAATTTAAAATAAGGGAAGTGAAAATTAACAAAACCTTTATATAATTCATATATAATAAAATTCTTGTCCTCTTTCAATAGTAAATCAATAAAATTTGGGAAAATTATCAAGAAAGAAATTAAACTAATAAAACAAAACATATAGTTTTGCTTATTTTTATAAAACTTCATTCCTCAAAACTCTCATACGTGTGATAAGTGTAAAACAATATTCTCCCCTTCACATGTGAGTTTCTTAAAAAAAAAAAAAAATTTTTTTAAAAATAAATTGTCAACAAATGACAACAAAATGCCCTTTAAAATTGATAACTATTAGGTTTGATAATAGTAACTAAGATAATCAAACTAATATTTTAATTGTGAGTTAAACTACTAAAACAAATATTTATTAAATTATATTTTAACAACTCTCAATTTTACTTAAGTCAAATTGAAATATCATAACAGGTCTAAAACTTTTTATGTGGAACCTAAACCTCTTAGTTATTATAGATACTATACAATAACTGTATATATTTAGATGTGATAAATTAAAGTTACTAACAATTTACACTTTTACTATGTTGTACAAAACATCAAAGAACTTATCACTAGTGACAGACATTAACTTATGATGACATTTTTCTCAGCATATTGAAATTAAGTACAAAAGCCAATCAATGATCTAAGGAGATAAGACTTTAATCAAGTTAATATCCTTACTAGTCTTATCGAAATAATCGAAGTGCCACATCACACCTTAAAATAATGAAAAATATAAAGATTTTCTAAAATATATCCTTTTTAGGCAGATAAATTTCCTAGATCTATATATATTTTCACTTCATAAAGTATTTCACAATTATCTCTAAATTAAAAACATATAATCACTCTCTTTGGGCAAGTAATCAAATGTAGTAATTTAGAGATAATCTCATAACAACATAAGAAATTTTATAATCATTATGGTTTTACTGATTTTCTTAGTTTTATTTATACATGTGATCACTCCAAGTGAGATATTAATATAAATGTACCTTTATGGATCACTAAAAGTTAAAACTTAGAATGCCCATTATCATTTTATGCACTTTAAAAAAAATTTCAAATCATGCTCCATATGTCATGCTTTCAATCAATATAAATATTTAGTATGCCATACTACCAAGTAAATGTCTCAACAATTAATAATGTTTTATTGTGGCATTTCAATTTTTCAAGCATGACTACAAGAAATTTCAAAATTAAAAATTTTCATCAAAAGTCTATACATTGTCTACAGGACTTGATGAAAATTTTCATCCACGTAAGCGGTGATGTTTCCCTCATGTAAAAGTTTGAATCAACGGATATAAAAGTCAATACATTCGTAAAATGCGGATTTCCTTTCACTATTCTTTTTTTATTTATTCTTGATTTGGAGAACATGAAAATTAATTTGAATTCAAAAAGAGTAAATGGATTATATTAACCTCTACTGAACAAAATGACTAATGCGGAAAAAAAATTTAATTATTTGTTAATATTAATAAAGAAATTGAACCATTCAATACAAAAAAAATTTACCTTAATTGGACCATATAAAAAATTGACTCTTTCAAAATTATAAACTCGTAATTGTAATATATATATATATATATATTAATTTGCAATTGAATTTGGCTTAAATACAAGAGAAAAATTAACCATGAACTTAGTTAAGTCTCAATAAAATATATATCCTGTCAGGTCGGACTTCATTACATTAATTACTGACATCAATTTTTTTTGAAAATGTCTATATTTTGGAAAACCGTATCAATAGTGACATACTTTGTTGAATGGAAAAGGCTAGATTTGACTAAAACCTCTGGATAATTTTTTTAAAGTTTTTTCTAGAAGTTTTTATGTATTTTTTCTAAAAAATTTAAAACAAATTCTTATTGGATGCCCCCATGATACAGTAACAGTGTTAGAGAAATTAAAAAATGTATATATATATATAATTCAATGTTAAATACAAAATATTGAATAATAAAAAATAGATAAAAGTAAGTAATATTAAAAATTTAAATATAAAAGATTATTTACGTTCAAATTTTAAGATATAATCTATATATTTAAAATGATGGTTTAAGAAAATACTAATGATCTTGATTCACATAAAAAATAAAAAAAATATGGATTCCAACTTAAAACTTGGTATAATACTTTATCAATTTACTTCTAAACATTCAATATTAGCAATTTAGCTTAAACTTCTATTAACAAGATTTTTAAAATAAAAAATATGTAATTTTATGTTTTTCAGTTAATATAACTTTTAGTTTTCGAATCAAATTAAATTTTAATAATTTTAAATAAAAAATTAAATGGAGTATTGCTGTTTGAAAAAAAGTTAAAAAGTGTGGACAATTTTGATTAATTTGTGGAAATCCTACTGCTTAGAACTTGAATTTATTAATTTATTTTTAATATGCAGAATTCAACCTGATTATCTGAAGTCAATCATATCTACACTTTTAATTTGATTGAATCGTGGAATATTAAAGTCTGACTTTCAATTAGATATCCTTTCCCAACTTGGAAATATGTAATTTAACAATTATAGCAGCCAAAGCAGACTGTTGCCTACTACAGGAACTAAAGATAAAGAAAGGAAAAAAATTTTGGCAAAAAAAATTTTTAATAGATTTTTTTTTGTTATTTTTATCATAAATAACAAATGTTTCTAACTTCAATATTAATTTGAATATCGAAATAAATTGATTGTCATAATTTTGTGGGATTAAGTTGAAAATTTTTACTACACTATGACTCAATATAAAATTTTTCACTATAATTCAATTTTATTTAATTTTATCAGCATATTTTAATTTTGTTGATTTTTTTTAAAAAAATGAAATTAGCATGTTTAAGGGAATGTTTAATGCAAATGACAATTTTTGCTACCATAATTTCAATTTCATTGATTTTGGGACAAAAAAAAATGAAATTGAAATATTTTACAAAATTATTTTTAATACAAATAATAAATTTTCATCAATTCTGTCACATTATGTAAAAAATTCAGCAAAATTAAAATTACAGTTACAAAATTTAACGAAATTGAATTACAATTAAAAAATATAATATTGACCCATAATAAAGAAACAAATTTATTGTAATTAAAATAAGTTTTTAATATTTTATAGTATGAAATTAAAACTATAAATTTTTATTTTATTGTAATTTGAAGCTTAAAATTACGAAATATTTCATATTTCGTTGAGATTTTTTTGGTTGGCTGATGTAATTTATATAAAATATTTAATATAATTTATTTAGATAAATTGAATGACAAATATATATGAACTTGAAGTAATGCTATTTTAGTAATTCTAACAATTGAATTTGATCATCTATTTTTCAAAATTCTTAGGTATAAGTCATAGATTTTGGAGTTCAATATTAATAAAAATTTTTAATCCAAAAGATGATAGTGGTAAACTAGTAATGTTGAAAAAACAAAATTCCAGCTAATAAAAACAAAATTTAAAATAAAAAAACAAATACTTCTCAAATAAATTACACAACCTACATATAACAAAGAATGCATACCCGATTAAATAAATTATGTATTCAACCATGTTTGCATCCCGTTAGAAAATTGTTAATGTCTTAAACCATGAATTATATGTTGATAAGTTGTCTATTCTAAAAGATGATAAAACTTTACTATAAATCTAATCTAACTTAAGAAAAATATTTCGATACAACAGCACCATGAATCCTTAGTTACACATACGTAAAAATTATTTATTTGAACTCTTTCATGATTTAATGGAATAAATATTCTAGTTTTTTATGTAGCTAAATTCAAATTTTATTAAGAACAATTTACTTTAGTGATAAGTTCTTAACCAATAAAGAAAAATACATAAAAATTAATCAATATTTAATTTAAAAACAAAATTAGCAACTAAGTAAAGTTTACTTTCATAATTAAGGAACTTCGATATTGATAAATAAATAAATTTGCCAAATATTTTAATTTAATAAAAAATCATTAATTAAGGATAAAATATCAAATGGTGGGAAAAAAAAAAGGATGAAATATCAAATGATATATATTTCTTTCAATATTTGTAATTTTGATTTTTTTTAATATATATAGTAAGTATTAAGTATAGATAATTGGTATTTCAATTTAGAGATCTCAACTTTCCATCCTGAAGAGGTGGGGGTTTATATTTAAGATGAAAATATAACGAGTATTATGAGATGCCTTCCATTGTGTAATCTCCTTAGATATAAAAAGAAAATGATATATAGTATTTATTGCTTATCATAATATTGAATGACATATGGAGGCAAATGCTGACACTACGTTCTTGACAAAACCTACTACAAGAACAAAGCAAAGCAAATTGCAGACATCAAATTTATTCTAGGTTACACATTCAACTCATAATATGATCTTTCTTCTTTATTCAAGGAAAAAAAGGGGGGATACTTTGTTCATGCTTGAAGAAATTCTCTGGATCAATCATTGTCTTAACACGTACCAACCTGTCAAAGTTCTTCTTGAAATATTTACGACCCCAAACACTTGCTTGCGCATAACTTGTATTGCCCTCAATATTGTTCATTCCGATGTCAAGATCTCTGTAATTAATATACGCTGCTCTTGGAGATTTTGAAACATAGGAACTCATGTAACTGTATAGTTTCCGAATCCAGCTTATATACGTTTGAGAATTTATGTTGTCCTCTTCTCGCCATCGTATGTTGTAACTTATTTTGTACAAGTTACCGATTCTATGCGGGAATGGAATTGCAGTCGCTGGGATTTGATCCATTTTACCTCCGTAAGCAACAAAGTTTAAGGTAGCGGATGTTGCTTCTTCCTCAAGAAGTTGGTTCCATATCCCCTGGAATGCAATTTCAGGAAATGGTTTCTTCACATAATCAGATTTTGATTTGAAGGAAGGAGTAGCAACAAGAAAAGAAACTCTATAACTCCTGTCAAGTAAAATATTGGTTCGATTTGGAAGGAGGCCCAAGAAGATGATAGATTCGACAAAACTCATTTCAATGCAATCTTCTTTAACCAGTCCGAGTTCAGGGAATCTTTTTTGCATCAATGGAATGAGCTCATTTGTTTGACCAAGAAACAAGGAGCTAAAGGTAGCTACAACCGTCCTTTTCCCATCTTGACTAGAGTTCATCGTTGCGATCGTAATGGAGGGGTATATATCATCTGGAAGTTTGTGTGCAACATATTGCCAACGATGAAGAAGTTTGGTTGCATTTTGTTCCAAGGTCCTGCTTATGGAGAATGCAGTCACAGTTGCTGGAACAGTAACCAACTTTATTTTCCATGAAAGGACAATTCCAAAGCTTCCCCCTCCGCCTCCTCGAATGGCCCAAAACAGATCTTCCCCCATTGATTTTCTGTCAAGAACTCTCCCTTTAACATCAATAAATTGTGCATCAATTATATTATCAGCTGCAAGACCGTATTTTCGAAACAATAAGCCGTAACCTCCTCCGCTAATGAATCCCCCAAACCCCACAGAGTGGCCAAGAGCACCTGGAAAGGCAAGAGTTCTGCTCTTTTCAGCAAGTTTATAATATAATTCTCCCATAATTGCACCTGATTGAACCCATGCCACTTTATTTTCTACATCAACATCGATTGATCGAAAATTAAACAAATCAACGATGACAAATGGAACTTCAGAGACATAAGAAAGACCTTCAAAATCATGACCACCACTTCGAGTTCTAATTTGGAGCCCATGTTTCTTTGAACAATGGATTGTTGCTTGAACATGGGAGATATTCAGTGGTGTTACAATAACCAAAGGCTTGAGGGTAGTTGGCGTAAGGAATCTAGAATTATGAATTAAAGACTCCAAAACAGATGAGTATGATGAATTGGTTTGAGTGTATATAACTTTAGAAATGGAAGATGAGTCCTCAGGATGAAGTGAAGAAAGGCAACGAAGGAAATCCTCATGGGTGTTAGCTGAAGACGTTGCCCATGACAACGAGAAGAGAGCAACAAAAAGAAATGGAAACATTGAATAGTGAAGAGATTTCATCTTTGAAATGATGATTTTGTGAAGGCTTCATCGAGAGCAGACCTTATTTATAGGGTTATGGAACTGATATGATCCGCCATGTGAATAAAATTAGCGCGCGCCGTAGATGTATGACTCTAAAAGCTAGATATTTGCAGTCAAAATCATTCATTCCCTGACAAAATTAATTAGGTTTGAATCATTAAAAAATTTTAGATCTATCATTTGGGTACATGTGATGAATTTATTTTATATTAAATATGTGTAAAATATAAAAGTATTATATTATAATTTATATTGATAAATTAAAATAAAATATATATTTTATTTTTATTAAATTTATATATAATTTTATTAATTTTAAATTATTATTATTTTTTTATATCATATCATCCTGTCAAATATTTTATTTTCAATAAAAAATTTTATAATTTGGATTAAACTAGGTATTCTCTCTAACTAGTTGCTCTTGACCGGTATCGAAAACCAATAGAGATCCCATGAACCAGTTTGCAGAATAGAAAAGATTTTAATGACTTTCATATCTTTCATTATCATTTTTTGCCGTCGTAGAATAAAGAAAATTATTTTATGATCATTTTCTTGTACTTCCAAATAAAACGCCATTCACTGCTCT
>NW_019167904.1:4731082-4806621 GCF_002303985.1 Durio zibethinus
AAAAAAAAATAATAAAATAAGATAAACCCAAAACTATCTTACAAAAATAATATAATAATAATAATAATAATAAATATATAATATATAAATAATATACATATAAATCTAATCTAAATAAATAAATACAGATATACATAATAATAATAAATATAAAAATACAAAGAAAAAAAAAAAGAAAAAAAAAATAAAAATACATGATTGAATGGGCCTTACCCATTTGGGCCAGCCCAAATGTCTGGGTCAGGCCCAATTGATCCGGGTCAGGCCCAATTGTCCGGGCGGACCTGATTGGGTGTCTACAGCTGCCCCTCTTTGCACATTTTCTGTGAAACAGAAATTGCGCAAAGACGTAGACACCCAATCAAGACTCAACTCAACATTTTTATTTTTGATTTTTTTTTTTTATTTTTTTTTTTTTTTTTTTTTTGATTTTTTTTTGTTTTTTTTTATTTTTTTGTTTTTTTTTTGGCCGAAGCTCCTCTAAACAGGACTCAACGACTTTTGAAAGTAAATTGCTCCTCTAAACAGAGGCAACGACTTTGAAAGTAAATTGCTCCTCTAAACAGAGGCAACGACTTTGAAAAAGTAAATTGCTCCTCTAAACAGAGGCAACGACTTTGAAAAGTAAATTGCTCCTCTAAACAGAGGCACCACGACTTTGAAAATAAATTGCTCCTCTAAACAGAGGCACGACTTTGAAAAGTAAATTGCTCCTCTAAACAGAGGCAACGACTTTGAAAAGTAAATTGCTCCTCTAAACAGAGGCACCACGACTTTGAAAAGTAAATTGCTCCTCTAAACAGAGGCACGACTTTGAAAATAAATTGCTCCTCTAAACAGAGGCAACGACTTTGAAAAGTAAATTGCTCCTCTAAACAGAGGCACCACGACTTTGAAAAGTAAATTGCTCCTCTAAACAGAGGCAACGACTTTGAAAAGTAAATTGCTCCTCTAAACAGAGGCACCACGACTTTGAAAAGTAAATTGCTCCTCTAAACAGAGGCACCACGACTTTGGAAATAAATACTCCTAGACAATCATGTCCGAAGGAGTTGAAAGTTGTGTTTGAAGGGATTTCAGGAGATTATGCCCAAAGGTCTTATAAATCAACCCTGATACCAAGAGACATCCTATTTCGAGGATTAGGAACTTACCTGACAAGCTTTCTCTTTTTCAGTTTTGCAAAATATCTTCATATTTGTCTTCTCCATGTGGGATGTTGGAACACCCCTGCTTCTGAATTTGTACACTATATTCTCTTGAAAGTAGTGTATGCTGTGCAAATGCATATGAATTTCAATGCATGCTATGCAAATGTTGACCAATTAATTCATGTTCAATGTATGGTACTCAAGTTTCTCTAACTCTTTTTTCTTGGGTGTCAAGCCCTTTGATTCCTCAAGGATCCAATTGCACTGCTCTTCTAAGATCGAACCAGTGTAGCTCTCAATTGTCTCTTCCATTCACATTCTTCTTGTAAGAAATCTCTTCCTAGATTCAATGTCCTAATCAGGAGCTGAACGTCTTGATTCTGCCTTTTTACTTTAGACTTATTCAATGTAATGTAAAAATCTTTCCTGTTGTTATTCATTCATCAATCGTTATTTCAAATTCAAAAAGTAAGAATGCATTTGCACATTTCTTCGATGGTGGGGTATTAAAAGAATCTGAATGTTGAGAAACAGTCATAAGAAAAAGACACAAAGAATGGAATAGAATGTCTCTTATTAGCAAAATGTTGGCAAACTTTGGTCAAGAAAGAAGTACAAGGATAGGTATGGGGACAAAGCCCAAAATGAACAATCAGATAATCATGATAACACATCTCAAAGTCTTTTCTGAAAACTCAACCCTCTGATGTATTTAACAACTTGGAACTCTTCCGAACTTGTTGGCCCCCATATCAGCAGACTTTTAAATTCGATGCTGTATCCTCCTTATCTAAGCTGCCTTTTCAGGTTTTTAACTTAGACAAACCCCCTATGACTCAAACCGCCCTTTTTGGGTTTTCGCCTTGAGTCCTCCTTTTTCATTCACTTTTTCTTTTTTCCATTTTTTCATTTTTTCATTTTTTCATTTTTTCCATTTTTTTCATTTTTTTTTATTTTTTTATTTTTTTTGTTTTTTTTTTTTCAAGCATAGTATTTCTTCACAGCATCAGAATTTACAGGATGGGGTAAATCATTTCCATCCATCTCAGTCAGTATCAATGCTCCACCCGAAAAAGCCCGTTTCACCACATACGGCCCTTCCCAATTCGGAGTCCATTTTCCTCTACTATCGTGCTGGATTGGGAGAATTCTTTTCAAAACCAACTCTCCTTCTCGAAAGCAACGAGGCCGAGTCTTCTTATCATGAGCCCTCATCATTCTTCTTTGGTATAACTGACCATGGCACAGTGCAGTCAATCTCTTTTCTTCTATGAAATTTAACTGCTCATAACGTTCTCGAATCCATTCAGCCTCTTCCAACTCAACTTCTTTTAAGACTCTCAAAGAGGGGATCTCTACTTCCACTGGTAGTACAGCTTCCATCCCATAAACCAAAGAAAATGGGGTTGCCCCAGTAGAGGTGCGAACTGACGTTCGATATGCAAGCAAGGCAAATGGCAACTTCTCATGCCAATCTTTGTAAGTCTCGGTCATCTTCTCCAGAATCCTCTTTATGTTCTTATTGGCTGCCTCAACTGCTCCATTCATTTTCGGACGATAAGGTGCCGAGTTATGATGCTTGATCTTGTATTGAGCACATATTTCTTGCATCATCTTACTATTTAGATTCTTGGCATTGTCTGAAATAATTCTCTCCGGAAGTCCATATCTACAAATGATCTCTTTCTTTATGAACTTGCAAACCACGGAGCGTGTCACATTTGCATATGATGCTGCTTCCACCCACTTTGTGAAGTAATCTATCATCACAAAAATGAATCTGTGCCGGTTAGAAGCTTTTGGAGTGATTGGACCAATGACATCCATGCCCCACATTGAAAATGGCCATGATGGTGCCATAACATGTAAAGCAGATGGTGGAGCAAGGATCTTATCAGCATATATCTGGCATTTATGACATTTACGAGCATAGTCGATGCAATCATTCTCCATCGTCAACCAGTAATATCCCGCTCTCATGATCTGTCTTGCCATCATATGTCCACTAGCATGTGCCCCACATATTCCCTCATGCACCTCTTTAATGATTTTCTTCGCTTCAGTCTCATCTACACACCTCAATAATACTTTATCTTTACTTCTTTTGTACAGGACATCCCCATCCAGGAAAAAGCTCATAGCCAATCTTCGGATGACCCTTTTATCATTTTCTGTTGCATGAACTGGATACTGCTGATCCTTGACATACTGTAAGATGTCATAATACCAGGGTTTTCCATCTCTTTCCCCCTCTACATTAGAACAATACGCTGGTATATCCTTAACATCTAACTTGATGGGCTGAATGTCCGTATTATGATTAATTCGAATCATCGCGGCCAGAGTAGCCAATGCATCAGCAATCACATTCTCTTCCCGGGGTAAGTGATCGAACTGGACATCTTCAAATTGTTTTGTCAGCTCTAGAATATACTTATGATACGGAACGAGTTTTGAATCTCTCGTCTCCCATTCTCCTTTCAACTGGTATATGACTAGAGCTGAGTCTCCAAATACTTTCAGTACTTTCACTCTTCTTTCTATAGCAGCTTGCAGGCCCATGACACATGCCTCATACTCAGCGATGTTATTTGTGCAATTAAAATTTAACCTCGCTGTTACAGGATAGTATTGTTCTTCTGGAGAAATCAAAATTGCCCCAATTCCATGCCCCAAGGCGTTAGCAGCTCCATCAAAGTACATTCTCCAACATCTTTCCATATGCTCCCTTTCCTCCAGTCGGGAAATAGTCATTAAGTCTTCGTCAGGGAATTCCAGCTTCATCGGCTCATACTCTTCAGTAGCACGATCTGCAAGAAATTCTGCTATAGCGCCTCCTTTTATTGCTTTTTGGCTCACATATATAATGTCATATTCTGAGAGCATTACTTGCCATCTAGCGATTCTTCCTGACAAAGAAGGCTTCTCGAAGATATACTTAATTGGATCCAATTTTGCTATGAGCCACGTAGTGTGATAAAGCATATACTGTCTGAGTCTTTTGGCAGTCCACGCTAATGCACAACACATTTTCTCCAATGAAGAATACTTGGATTCATATTCCGTGAACTTTTTACTCAGATAGTAAATAGCTCTCTCCTTTCGGCTAGCTTCATCTTGCTGCCCCAGCACACATCCCATTGAATTTTCATTTACAGTTAGGTACAGAATTAAAGGTCTTCCTGGAACAGGTGGCACCAATATTGGAGGGTTCGATAAATACTGCTTAATTTTATCAAACGCCTCTTGACATTCTTCGTTCCATTTCCCAGGATTATTCTTACGGAGAAGCTTAAATATGGGATCACATTTGTAAGTAAGCTGAGAGATAAATCGAGAGATGTAGTTCAATCTCCCCAGAAAACCTCGAACTTCTCTTGGTGTGCTGGGGGGTGACAAATTCTGGATGGCCCGTATCTTATCGGGATCGACTTCGATTCCTCTTTCACTGACCACAAAGCCTAGCAACTTTCCTGACCTTACCCCAAAGGTGCACTTGGCTGGGTTTAATTTGAGCTGAAATTTCCTTAACCTCTCAAATAACTTTCTGAGGCTAGTAACATGATCTTCACCCTCACAAGACTTTGCAATCATATCATCTACATACACCTCTATCTCTTTATGCATCATGTCATGGAAGAGTGTTACCATGGCCCTTTGATATGTTGCCCCAGCATTCTTTAACCCAAAAGGCATGACTTTGTAGCAGAAAGTTCCCCACATGGTCACAAAAGTAGTCTTTTCCATATCATCTGCAGCCATTTTTATCTGATTGTACCCCGAGAAACCATCCATAAAAGAGAAAATCGAATGCTTAGCTGTGTTATCTACCAGCGTGTCGATATGAGGCAAAGGAAAGTTATCCTTTGGGCTAGCCTTATTCAAATCCCGATAGTCTACACACATTCGTACTTTTCCATCTTTCTTAGGAACTGGGACTATATTGGCTACCCATTCTGGATACTTGGCCACTTGTAGAAAACCTGCATCGAATTGTTTCTTCACCTCCTCTTTAATCTTTAGCAGCATTTCGGGCTTCATCCGTCTCAGTTTTGCTGAACTGGCTTACATTCTGGCTTTAGGGGCAATCTGTGCTCCACTATCCCTGTGCTCAGTCCTGGCATATCCTGGTAAGACCAAGCGAATATATCTACAAATTCACAAAGTAGATCTGCCAACCGTTGCCTATCTCAGATGTAAGTGAAGTGCCCATTCTGACCTCTTTTTTATTTCTCTTCATCTCCTAGATTCACTAAGTCCACTACCTCCTGATGAGGCTCAATTGGCTTATTCTCTTGTTCAATGATCCTCATTAGGTCCGGAGACATAACATATTCTTCAAAATTCTCTTCATTGTCAAGTTCATCAGTATTAATTGAATTCTCAAAGCTAACCCCTTGATTGTTATCATGATTATCTTCATGTTCATTTAAAGACCTGCAATTGAATGAAATGGGATATGTTGGCAAGATGTGCTTGGAGAGATGAAAAAAATGAAGACACAAGAAGAAATGAATGAAAATGCATCCTTCCTATTTTTTATTAAAAATAATAAATGATGAATGGCCCAAACAAAAAAAGATCACCCCATAGCCTTGGGCAAAAGCTATTGAGATGTCACAATTACATTTTATCAAAATCAAAAGTTAGAGGCATTTCAATGGCACTCCAATTGTTCAGCTCATAGTCTTGTGGACAAAGGCGAACCCATTCTTCTTTGTTGAACTCCACTTCATCTTCAACAGCATTAATGGCTAACTGGGCAAAGTCCTCTTCCACACTTTTCTTTGCACCTGGGTTCATAAATCCTCCAGGTCTGAAGGTTTCGTACAAGTGTGGGATAAACATCAGTCTTGCTGTCTTTCTTGATGGCCTTCTTTTGACTTCCCACTCTGCCATCTCATATCCTAAGCCTGCCCTGTCGCTATTGTCTGCTATTGTCGGAGGTTCTTTAATTCCCTGCAAATTTTTGCCTAGCCCAAGTCCTGGACACCAGCCTTTGTTGATGACTTGGCTCACCACTATCTTTGAAAAAGGCTGACTTTGAAAACCTTCACCTACAGTATTGACCAGCTCAAAAGATCGATAGGAGCATTCCAAAGCTTCTTCAGCAGCCTCTACATATGGAGTGTTCAGTGGTTGGGTCACTAGCATGTCTTCCTCCCCAACTACCACTACTAATTGACCTTCCACATTGAATTTGATCTTCTGATGCAAAGTAGAGGGCACAGCTCCTGCCATGTGAATCCATGGCCTTCCTAACAGACAGCTGTAGGATGGAGAGATATCCATCACTTGAAATTTTATATTGAAGGTGCACGGCCCAATTTGTAAGGGCATCTCAATATCCCCCAGGACTTCTTTTCTGGTTCCATCAAAGGCTCTCACAATCATCTGACTGTCCTTCATATGAGAGTAATCAATGGGTAACCTTGCCAAAGTTGACATAGGCATGACATTGATGGCAGAACCATTATCGATAAGGACTTTGGCTATGATATGACTCTTGCACTTGACTGTGATATGCAGAGCCTTGGCATTTCTTTTTCCCTCCGAAGGAATCTCATCATCGCTGAATGAAATGTGATTTGGCATGACTAAATTTCCAGCCAGGTGGTTCACATATTCAACAGACACGTTATGTGCTACGTATGCCTGATTCAACACTTTCAACAGGGCATTTCGGTGTGGCTCTGAGTTCAGCAATAGTGATAATAATGAGATTCGAGCTGGCATTTTATTCAGCTGTTCCACAACTGAATATTCACTATGTTTTACCAGCTTCAGGAATTCACAAACCTCCCTTTCTGATACTGGCTTTGGCTGATCTTCTTCAGGCTCTATCTCTGGATTATTTCGTCTTTCTCCTTCTTTAGCCTTCTCTCTTCTAGCCTTCTCTAGCATTTCTGGGGTGTAACATCTCCCACTTCGAGTAATGCCTCCTACACCAGTAATGTTAGAAGCATCGGCTTTGGAGACCTCTTCTTTTTGCCCCTGCACTACAGCGTCACATCCATATCTCCAGGGTACAGCTTTATCATCTTTGTATGGGAAAGGAGTTGGGACTTTAAAAGTTACCGGCCTAGGGAGGAGCTTGTCTATGACTGATTTTGGTTTGTTTCCACACCGAATTGTCACTGGTTTGGGAAACAGCTTTTCAGGCCTATCATTCATGCACACTTCAGCATTCTTCAAGCTTTCTTTTTCTTCGTAGACCTCTATCTGATGTGAATTCAGGAGTTTTTGCACCTCTCGGTGAAATTGTTTACAGGTCTCAATGGAGTGGCCTCTTGCCCCACTATGATACTTACAACTAGTACCAGCTATATATACTCCATGATAGCTGTGTGGACTTACCAGTTGCATCATGTCTGCCTTTCGTAAGACATCAAACAACTGATCGAGAGGTGTCTTAATATCTACCACTTCTTTCTTCACATGGCGCTCATGCTCTTCACCTATAGCATTCACATTATGATTTGGCAAAGGATTGCCACTAACATTTGGTGCAGTCATCCCTCCAGTATCAAAGCAAATCATCCCATCCTTAATCAATCGTTGCACTTTATATTTCAGGGTAGTGCAATTTTCGGTGGAGTGACCAGCAATCCCATAATGGTAGTCACAGTGGGCAGTGGGATCATACCACTTAGGGTAAGGTGGCTTGAGGGGTTCCAATTTACTTGGAGCAATCAAATGATTGTTGTAGAGCTCCTTGTATAATTCCGTATAGGTCATGGGAATAGGGTCAAAAATAGGTCTTTCGCGAGTGGTTCGTTGCTCCCGCGAGCCACCAGCAGGGTTAGTTGGGCGAATTTGTGGTTTTGGGGTGGGTTGAATGTTAGAACTGTACATGGTGTTTTGGGGTCTATGAGAGGTTTGATAGGTTTGGGGGTATGATGGTTGGTATGGGTGAAAAGAAGTGTTATTTACAGTGGGGTGATAGGGCAGATATTCTGGTGGGGGGTAGGGCGAATAACCCCTAAGTTGCTGTCTATCAAAGCTCACAGCCTGAGCTTCAGTTTCTTTTTTCTTTGGGATTCTTTTGCTAGATGCTTCATTCCCTTCTAGCTTGCCATTCTTGATGGCACTTTCAATGATTTCTCCTGAAATTACCATATCGGCAAAATTCTTTGTTGCATTCCCTATCATCTTTTCATAATAGGGAGGTTTTAAAGTGCTAACAAATAGCACTGTAGTTTCTTTCTCGGTCAGAGGAGGCTGTACCTGAGAAGCAATATCTCTCCACCTCTGGGCATACTCTTTAAAAGATTCGTTTGTCTTTTTCTCCAGATTCTGTAAAGACAAACGATCTGGAGCCAAATCGATGATATGTCGGTATTGACTGATAAAGTCATGCGCCATATCGCTCCAAGAGCGAATGCGAGTCCTGTCCAGTTGAACATACCATCTGGCCGCAGAACCAGTAAGACTGTCTTGAAAAACATGCATCAAGAGTTTCTCATCCTGTGCATGAGCTGCCATCTTCCTGCAATACATGGTGATATGGGTTTTGGGGCACTTTGTACCATCATATTTTTCAAATTTTGGTACCTTGAACTTATGGGGGATAACCACATCAGGAACTAGGCAGAGCCCCGCAGCATCAACTGACCCATAGAAGCTAAATCCTTCCACGGCCCTTAGCCTTTGCTCTAGCATGCTAATCTTGGAACTCTCCTCAGCTTCCACTCTCATCTTTTCTTTCTCCTTCTCTTTTAAATCATCTAGATCAGGAATTGGTTCTACTGCCTTTTCAGTGAAGACAGGATTTATATAACTGTTATACTGCCCTGGGTTGAAAGTTGATGGCATTCCAGGATATGTTGGATATGCGAAATGTTGTGGTGGGACCTCTTGGGCAGACGGAGCTTGAGGCGGGCCAAAACCTGGAGGGTACAAAGGGTCAGCCACTTCTTGCTGGCTTGTACTTCCTTCAACTCCTTTTCCTTTGTTCATGTTATTTAGAGCCTCCAGAATCTTGCTTAGCTCACTTTCAATCTTCTCCTGAGCTTTTTCTAGCTTTTCGAATCTATGAGAATTTTCCTGCTCCATTTGCCTTGCTCTGGATCTTGTGTTGAAACGATGGGCAGGGTTTTCGCTAGATGGAGCTATCCTTGGAACCTTGAGTACCATACCTCAGAATTAGTAACTTTGCATGATTATCACATGGTTAAAGTGTAATGAATGAGAATGCAATGAATGAAAAATGCATGTATGCAGAGAACATTTGCCTTAAAACGGTATTCAACTAAAAAAATTTCATTTATTCCAAAAAACTTTGATCTACATTGAGTTTATCCCTCTAGAATTATAGCCATAAAATTGTTTGATCTGTTCATATTGGGCTTTGGCTTCTTCTATGAAGTTCAACAGACGCTGTCCATGTTCTCCTACTGGGGCCACCACTTGTCTTAATGCTTCTGCCTCTTCCACCATCTCTTTTGCCTTACATACCCCTTTATGGATCTGGGTTGTTAAGTGCTCAATGTATTTCTGCCTCCCTAGGTTCTCTCTTTTACCACACCAGACTTGGTATGATAATTCTCTATGTTCTCTAACCAATGCAGCAATGTGGTCTCCTTGTTCATCCAACCTTTGACTTAGCCCGCTCAAATAACTGTTTAGCATGTTAATTTCTGCCTGTGCTTCAGTACTTTCTTCTTCTAATTCGGCATACTCTTGCTTCAGTCTTGTGTTTTCCTCAGTCAGCTCGACAATGGTTATCCCTTTGGCCCTTTCTCTCACACATAGCCTCTTATGCTCCTGGTGTAACCTTGCTAGATCTTCAGTAGCTGCATCACGTTCTCTAGCAATCTTATGAACTTTAACTTCATAATTTTCAGCTCTACCTTTCCACTGGGCTTTTTCTTCTTGAAGTTCTTGAATCTCTTTCTTTAACTTGATCTTTTCAAATTCAAACTCTTTTGTTGCCAGCTCTAACTCTGATGGTATCTCTTCAAGCTTTTCTTCTGTCGGTGGTTGAGAGACTTCATAAGTGAATACCATTTCCTGTCTTCTCTTTGTTCTCCAAACCAAGTAACCTGGAGTGACTTTTTCAGTGAATGGTCCAGGACTCACTCTTTGGGGATTTTTCCATGCTTTGATCATCCCATTCATCCTCTGAAATGCTTTAGGCTCACTATAAGAGAAATCTAACTGATGAAGCCCATAAGTCATAGGAATAAACTGTTCTCCCCCTAATTGTCTCCTCACTAAGAGCGGTGCATAATTCGTCACTCCCCATAAACCCAGAAGTGGAACCACTGTACTATCTCCACATTGGTATAACATAGGCTCTCGATTCATCCATGGGACTAACCATCTCACTCTGGCACCTTCCAACTTTTGCAAGAAAGTTATCCATTCTTGTTTTAGACTTCTGCTTTGACCACCCACTTTCATAGAACTCTTGATCGGAAAGCGATTACGGATATAAATCTTCGAGAAAGCACCATTTCCATGTTCGAAATGGCTTTTCATCCACACATACAATAACTGTATGCATCCTATGAAGCGCCCTCCATTCCACGACAATAACTCAAGATCTGATAGTCTCTGCTAATATCACCGTTGAGGATTACAGCCATTGATCACACTCTCGAAGAAATCAACTACCTCTATCTCAATATGTCCCCAAAAACCTTTGGAAAGATTACCAGTCCGTATATAGCCAAGGCAAATATGTCCAACCCCCTTCTTCATTGGCATGTTGCATCAGAAACTCATGAAAGAACTTCCAAGGTAGCCAGACCTGTTCCTGTTTCTTCTTGTATGAGAATCCACAACTTCCTTGTTTATCCCCATGAGTTGAGCCAGACTTTTACGAAATCCTGACTTATGCTTTTTGACATATATCTTGTCAGGAGTCTTGAGATACAAACCCAACAAGACCGAATATTCTTCTATGGTGGGAGTCATATCAACTTCATTAAAGATGAAACACCTGTATGTAGGATCCCAGAATTGTGTTGCAGCTCTAATTAGTTGGTCATCAACAGCCACTGCTAGAAGGTGTGCTATATGCCCATGTTTCTGACAAAACTGCTCTTGTCTTGACGGACTCATCTTCTTCCAGATGTCAACCAAATCTTCTAAATTATTCTGTTTGAGGAGGATAGATGTTTCTTGAGACAGAGTAGACTCATACCCAATTGGCAAGCAATCTCCCATCTTCAGTTGGGTCTTTTCTGACAAGGCCCTTACCTCATTAGGTGTCCCACAGGGTGCTAATACTGATGAAGAACAAACTAGGCGTTCATTGGTGTCCATGAAAAAAAATTTGTTGAAGACCGTTTTTCAGGCAAATGTTCTTTATGCAACTTTATGATGTGCACATGAACCAATGCAAAAGAAAAAAAAAAGGTTAGTATACCCAGAAAAAGAATAAATAACTAAATAAATTTAAACATCACACAAAGTAAAAGGATGAATCCTATGCTTTTGGTCAATTCTAACAGGGAAGGGTGATGGCTCTATCTATGGGTTAGGCACTCTTAAAGTTCACTATATGCGGTTTTAGGGTCAAAGTCTAAAGGTCCTCAAATTGTTCCTTACATCCTTGTCCATCACAGACTAGTAAGGCACCCTAATCCTCACCCATTACAGGCTACAAGCGGAAAAGGTTCAATTTGAGTGGGAGTATTTCGCTAGCCACTGCGGAGGCATTAGACCTCACGAAAGCAATAGGTACTTTACTCCCTCCTAAAGGGACGGAGCTCGGGTGTAGAGCTCATGTTATGCACATGCATATGAATGACATAATTAACAGACATGAATGAATAATAATACATATATACAAAAAGGTTCAATTTTATTAGGCTTTTGGATAACACAAATTATTTGCTGGCCTGACTCTCAGGGTCCCCAGCGGAGTCGCCAAGCTGTCGTAACGTCTAGATCCGGGGATCTATCGCTAGACATTGATTTTCAGGGAGTCGCCACCAATCTTTTTTTTTTTATCTAGGTGCGATTGGCCACCTAAGGAATCTGTCCTTTTAGGGAACACCTAAGCTTAAGGGTCCCTAAAAGAATAGGTTCGGGTCTGCTTAACCAGAACAGAGTTCGGGAGTTCGGTTACGTGTGAGGAAGGTTATAGCACCCTCACAACGCCCATCAAAAGATGGTACCAGCTTAAATTTGTATTATCCAAAAGCCTTAAAATTTTACCAAGTAATTAGTTGTTGGAAATGATTCTCAATTGACTCTAATACTTTTAGCAGAAAATTGAGAAAATTCCCTCACCTCAGGAGTATGCAAGAAAAACTACTGTTTCACTTGCAGGGGCTCCGTCGTCGGATTTATTAAAGAAAAATCAAAATCATCCAATTAATTATTGGAAATTATTCTCAATTAACTCTAATACTTTTAGCAGAAAATTGAGAAAATTCCCTCACCTCAAGAGTATACAAGAAAAACTACTGTTTCACTTGCAGAGGCTCCGTCGTCGGATTAATTAAAGAAAAAAATCAAAATCAGCCAAGTAATTAATTATCGAAAATTATTCTCAATTGACTCTAATACTTTTAGCAGAAAATTGAGAAAATTCCCTCACCTCAGGAGTATGCAAGAAAAACTACTGTTTTTACTTGTAGAGGCTCCGTCGTCGGATTAATTAAAGAAAAAAGAAAAAAAAATCAAGATCAAAATCAAAGTCAAATAAAAAAATTCAAAAAAAAAAAAAAAAAAAAAAACCTGGAGCGGCTCGGCTATCGGCTCGGCTCGGCTCGGCTCAAGGAAGAAAAAAAACGGCTCGGAGGAGCGGCTTGGAAGCTCGGCTCGGCTCGGCTTGGCTCGGAGGGAGGCTGGCACGCGCGGGTCAGAAGCGGGTCGACGCTCGGGTCGGGTCGGGTCACGGCAAAACGCGCGGATCCTCTGGTTACTTAAGGCCAAAACGACGTCGTTTTTGGAGGGTATTTAAGGCACTCTCCTCTGTTTTTCGGCAGAACGCTCCTCCCCTCTCTCTCTCTTCCTTCCCTTTTCTCTCCCTTCTCTCTAGAAAACCGAAGAACACCGGTGCCGGATTCTGGAAATGTCGCCGGAATCTGGAATTTTTGCCGGAATATGGCCGGAATCTTCGCCGGTTTCTGGGAATCTCGCCGGAAACTGGGTTGGTCACCGGAATCTTCAAGTTTCGCCGGAATTTGTGCCGGAAAATTCAAATGTCGCCGGAATCTGGAAATTTCCCAGAAATTTCCAGAAAAAATTTTCGCAAAAAAATTTCTAAAAAATTTTTTCAGATCCCTACAGCTATCCTAACACTTCTCGACCTTCTTTAGCCTTCGAAAACTCTTTTAAACACTTTTTTTCTCTCAAATTCAGTAGCTTTGCTCACTGTTTTTTTTTCTGTCCTCTTGAACTGTTCCAGGAGGTGCTTTATATAGGGATTGATCAGGAGTTTCTGATCAATCCCAACTCCTCCTTGGACGGGGATTCAGTCTTTGAATCCAATTGGACTCTTTAGATTGAATCCCCACTCCCAGTAGGATTCTTCAGCTTCAATCTCAACCTTCCAAAAAAAATCAAATAAATATAAAAAAAATAATAGATAATTAGAACAGATAAATAAAAAGATATTATAAAAAAAAAATATCTGATAATCAGAAAAAAATCAGAACAGATAATTTAAAAAAAAATAATAATAAAATAAGATAAACCCAAAAATATCTTACAAAAATAATAATAATAATAATAATAATAATAAATATATAACTATATAAATAATATACATATAAATCTAATCTAAATAAATAAATACAGATATACATATATTAATAATAATAAATATAAAAATACAAAAGAAAAGAAAAAAAAAAAAGGAAGAAAAAAAAATAATAATAATACATGATTGAATTGGGCCTTACCCATTTGGGCCAGGCCCAAATGATCTGGGTCAGGCCCAATTGATCCGGGTCAGGCCCAATTGATCCGGGCCCGGACCTGATTGGGTGTCTACATTCACCTTTAGACTTTACGAAGGAATCAATGGTTTCTACTTTAACCCCCATAAGCTTGGCTAACTTTTTACGATAACCTGATTTTGGCTTTCGGGTAAATACTTTATCTGGATATTGTAGTTCTATCCTGAGCAAAATCAAATACTCCTCGATAGTTAGCACCAAATCTTTCTAATTAAAAGTGAAACATCTATAGGATGGATCCCAAAATTGTATAGATGTTTTGACTAGCTGTTCATCGATCACTACTGAAATGAGGGATGCAATCTGCCCATACTTTTTGCAAAAGCTTTTTTTTTCTTCACTTAACTGACCCCAGACAACAGCTAACTCTTTTAAGTCATTCTGTGTGAGATCTAAATGCACTTTCTTGGGTAATTTAGACACATAACCGATAGGTAAATAATTTTTGTTCTTTTGTTGAGCTTTTTTCGATCAAATATATACTTCATTATACGACTCACATGGCACACTAACTAAGGATGAGCAAATCTATAGTTCTATGGGATCTATAAAAATTTCTTAGGAGAAATATGTCTTAGAGCAAATATCTCGATGTAGAACTGTATGATATGATTAATGAAAAAAGAAAATGAAATAAATTTGAGTTAGTGTGAGGATGTGGTTTAAGAAAACAACATTTTTTATTTTTTTAGTTTTATTTTTTTAGTTTTGAGATTTTTTGTTTGTTTTGTTTTGTTTCGTATTATACACAACTTTTATTCTTTTCAGGTACTTCTTACAAGAAGGTGGACGAGGTTATACCTAAGGCTGATTTCTTAGGCTTACTATATGTTGGGTTTGGATTAACAGGGTCTAAAGGTTCTCAAATTGTTCCTCACTGTCGTCCATGTTGGACTAGTAAGGTACCCCGATCCTCACCCATTACAGGCTATGAACGAAAAATGGTTCAATTCGAGTGAAAGTATTTCGCTTGCTATTACGGAGGTTATCACCTCACGAGAACATAGGTATTTTACTTCTTCCTATAAGAGATGAAGCCCGGGTATAGAGCTCATACATGAGATGCATCGTGCTATTGTGTGCAAATATATCCTAATTTATTGAGACCAATATATACAGAAAAATAAAACATAAGAAGCATAGTAAAAGAAATGTGTGTGAATTTTTTTGCTTTTTATTTTCGATTTGTTTTGTTCTTTTTTTTTTTTTTACCTTTTTACCTTTTTTATTGAAAATGAAAAATAAAAATCTAAGAAATTGATTAAAACTGTTTAAATCAAAATTTGAGGATAACAAGTAGTTAATTTTGGCCTGACTCTCGAAAACAAAAGGTGTCCCCAGTGGAGTCGCCAAACTGTCGTAACGATTTTGTGTCCACCCGACGAATTTGGAAATGAAATAAAGAAAAATAATGGAGTCGCCACCAATCTTTTTTGGCTAGGTGTGATTGGCCACCTACTAAAACATACCCTTTTAATAAAATTTTAAAATTAATTAAAATTTATTAAAAAGATAATTTTACGGTCTGCGATACAGTCTGGGTTCGGAAGTCGGTTACGCATAGGAAATGATTAGCACCCCCACAGCACTCGTTAAAACGGTACTAATTAACAACGTGTTATCTTTTGATTTTGATAAAAATAGTTCAATTTTCGATGTTCGAAAAATAATTCCCTTGATTTTTTATTTATTAGAAAAAAATTTATTCTCGAGAAAAATAAATTAAAACCTTTTTATTGAAATAATTCTTAAAATGTTCCAATACGTTGGTAACATTAGAAGAACTTTTTCTCACCTATAAATTTCTTAAGCATCGTTTCTCGGAATACCTTAGAATCTCATCCTCGGAGGCTCGAATTTATTTTTCGTAAAAATAAATGTCATGCATGCAATGTAAAATGTTACAATGTTTATGCACACATTTTATTTTCCTTTGCTAGAAATTTTATTAATTATTTTATTAATATTCTTATTTAAAATTAAAATTTTAAAGAAAAAAATTTAATTATATTGAAGATTTTCTATAAATATTTCAATACGCTGGTAATATTTTACAAAAAAATCTTCTCACGTAGAGATTTCTTAAAGCATCTCTACTCAAAATACTTTTAGAATCCCATCATTGGATAAAATTTCTTTTCTTCTCATTTTTATCACTTATATTTTTAATATATTAATCAATTTTTATTTATTATTTTAAAAAAAAAATTATTGTATTGAAAATTTTTTATAAATACTTCAATATGCTAGTAGTATTTAAAAAAAAAATTCTCTCATAGAGATTTCGTAGGCATCACTAGTCGAAATACCTTTGAATCTCATCGTCGGATAAAAATTTTTTTTTCCTACATTTTTTATTAATTTAGTATTATTATTAAACTTTATTTTTATATTATTTTATTTTTAAAGTTTATTTTAAAAATTAACAAAATTATAAAAAAATTTAACAACATATTTCATCATTTAATTTAACAAATATAAATATTTTAATATGCATAAATATTAATAAAATAATATATAAAAAATTAGAAAATTTTTAAAAAAAATTTTTTTTTACCTGATCGGTCTGGTCAACGCGCGGTTCGATTTAGTCTGGGCAGTTTGATTCCAATCTAGTCAGATCGATCAAAGGCTTATGGAAAAGCCGATCGTCGGGTAGGGTGCACGGACCCCGGGTCTGGTAGCGGGTTGACGGGCTGATCCACCTTGGCCTAAACGACGTCGTTTTGAACGTTTATTGAAACGACGTTATTTTGGCTATTGGCAGTTTATATAAAAGTTAAAATTTTTTTTAATTCATTTCATTCGTTTTCCAGCAAAAAAAATCTCTTTTTCTTTTCTCTTTTCTTCAGTCGAACACTGTGTCGACCGACCGCCGCCATCACCGTCGTTGGTCGCCAATCGCCGTTGTCGGTGGTCAAAAAATTTTCAAAAAAACATCTAAATGTTCCTCTCGGGCTTCTGAGTTCAGATCCGAGGTCTTTTTCACCAAAAAGAGTCCCCACTTCCCTAGATCTGCTTTCAAAGTTTCGGTGAGAAATTTTTTTTATATATTATGACCTTTCTTTTTTTTTTGAAACTGACCCCCCTTTTTTTTGTGCAAGAAGCTTGGCAATGGGTTCCTCCCTACGGGAGGACTGTGTATTTTTTTTTTGTGTTTTTTTCCTTTCGTTTTTGCAGCGTCTCCTTCCTTCTCTCCGTGTCTTCCTTTTGGCTTCGCTAGGAGCTCTATTTATAGAGCTCCAACAATGCGTGTTTGGGGGGAAGGGCATGGGGCTCGGCATAGGGTGTAAACATGAGCCCTATGCATCTTTTATTCATTTCTGTCTTATTTGATAGTTTGTCAACGGGAGGAGTAATTAGAGGGGTGGAGGGTAGAGTATAGTGATCAAAAGGGTGGGGCGTAGGGTCTGGTGGCAGTGGTGCTAGAGACGGCACCACTGCCATTCTTGATTTTTCTGTTCTGTTCTAATTTTTTTTTGTATTTCGTTTTGTATTTTGTATTATATTTCGTATTTTATATTTTTATGTATTTTGTTTTTTTTTTTTCTGGACAAATTGATGTCCACATATAAATATTAAATTTATATAATTAAATGTTGGTTCATTTATTGATTGATTTGTTTATTTGATTAATGTATTTTTTTTATATGTAATATTTGAACACAACTATAGTTTTTATTTGTAATTCCATCAGGATAATTATATTTAGCGTAAAAAATCAACGAATTAAATTAAATTAATTAACATAAAGTTAGACGTAATCCACGTGTCATAGAAGTTGAATTTGATACCTACCAATCTCAAAACCTCCTCCGTAAAGACTAGGCCCCACAGGCGATTTTTGAAAAAATTATAATGAAAAAAATAATACAATTATTTTTCATTTTTCCCCTGAAAGAAGAGCTTTCCATCAGTTCAGTCTTAAAAATTCAAAAACTAAACTAAATGATTTTTCCTAGAAAAGCCGATTGAATTAAAATGATTAACCAAAAATAACTGAATTTGACTTAGGTCAGCTGGTTTGGTTGCTTTGATCGGTTTTGGCTAAAAAAAATAAATTATTTATATTGTTATATAAAGACTATGTTATTTTATATTATCTAAAATAAATTATAAGTATATTATTATATATAACTTTAAATTATTATATAAATTATATTGTATTTATAATATATAATATATTTAAAAGTAAATTAATTGTCAATTAGTTAAGTCTATTTGATTATCACTTTTAAAAATTAATAATCAACCAAATTAATTGAATAAATCGTTTTTTTCTAATTGATTAATATCAAAATTGAATAAACCGAATTTGATCTATTATACATCGAATTTAATGGACTAGTGCTCACCCCTACCTCCATCTATACATATTTGGGTACTATTTAACATGACATTTGATTGCAATGTTCCATGACAAGAATGAAAATATGTATTTAGTTAAAATTAATGGGATTAACGATTGTAACTTTGGAGCTTCCATCAAGAAAATGTATTCAGCTCATCTCGAGTTTGCATTTAAACTGGAGAGAACCTTTTTACTGTTAAGATGAATAAGGTGACTGCGTGAAACCAAAGGAAGCTAATTGAGATTTTTTTCACTGGATAAGTGGAAGGAGAAGTTTTTGTTATAGACCGAGACAAAGTCCTCGTGAAATTGAGAACCTTGGTAAAATTGTGCCTATCCAAAGTCATATTTGCGTAGAGGACTCGATGAAAATTTTCATCCATTCGATGTTTCTTTGAAGTTTGAATATAGGTACATAGAGTCTGAGTTTCATGTATAATATTCAGATTTAAGCTTTCACTTTTTATTTATTTCTTCATTTTTTATTTGGGCAAGATAGAAATTTGAATCCTGGGTAAAGAAAAACATGAACCTACTACTAATCAGTTTTACTAGCAACCAGAGTTGACAAATCTAATCCGAGCCACAATCTACTCGAATGTGAATTTGAACCCGACTAAAGACGATACTAGGATTTTCAATTTGAAGGGATGAAGTAAGGGGACGTTTGGTCCAAAAGAAAATTAGATTACTTTGGGAATTTTGTTTTCTGCAATTTAGTTCTTTAGTTTGGTTTATGGTATCTGATTTCTAGAGACATTTTAAAATTCTTAATAGTGTCTAAATAGCCCGAGATTGACAACCCACATCTCCATGAGGTTTTTTAGATTCCCGAAGGAAAATAAATTTTGTCCTACTTTTGATCTTAATAATAAGTTTTTTTAGTTTATTTTACCTTTGAAAATCAATATTATTATATAATCAATCGATATTCATTATGACACGAAAGCTACATTCATAATCATATAATTGGGTAAAGCTACATATCTAATCACATGATTAGACATCTGATAACGATTGGACACGTAATAAATTACATATAATAAAAATAATATTTTTAAAAAAACAAACTTAATAAATTACTGCCAATTTAGGATTATGATTTTTTTTTTGGAGAAGCATTATGTTTTTTCATATGAAACATAGTTAATCAATTAAAATAATAACAAAATAAATTAAATATGTTTAATATCAACGATGTTTCTTAATTTGAAAACATAATAATAGATAAAATATTATAATAGAATATTGATAATACTTTTAATTACGTTTTTTATTTTTAAAACGTAGTATTTGATAAATAGTAAATTTTCTGTAAATCAATAACTACATTTATTCAATAACTATATTTCTTGTAAAAATATAGCCATTGATAAACTATAGTTGACCATTTAAAAAATTATCAAAATAAATTTGATATTTTTAATATCAACGATATTTCTTATTATGAAAACGTAGTAATAAATATAATATTTATAATAGAATATTTAAGATATTTATAACTACGTTTTTTATGTAAAAAATGTAATGTTTGATAAATAAAATATTTTTTCAATTTCAATAACTACATTTCTTATTACAAAAACATAGTAATTCCTCATCTAGAAACACAGTAACTTACAATTATCACTTTTTGAGTTTCAAAACATCGTTGATAATAGATAAAAAAAAAACAACAACAACAGAATAAACTAACATTTAAACATGATATAAACCACAATTTCTTTTCAAACAACATCGCAAAGCTCTAGTCAAATCCTAAATTGTATCTTTTCTATTTTACACAACATCACATCTAGCTTTGTGATTTCATCTTTTTACGGTTTATTTTAGCTTATCTTTATCATTATACGGTCAGACTACTCTCTATTTTGTACTATCTATTCTATATTATTTGTTTACGCCAAATGCCTTCTTGTTATATTAGTATATCTGAATTAGATCTAGGTTAGATATTGATTGAAAAGTTATTGATCTATCATATGTATTCTTGATGTTGGTTTTTTTGTTCTTGATCTGCAAATGTTTTCTTACTATTTCATGATCTAATAAAATATTTTCTTACTATTTGTTTTTTGTTGAATGTGGCTTAAATCTCAATTTACCAAATGCACATTGTTGCTTTGGACACATATTTTCAACATTAACAAATTTTTTTTTTTTGTAAATAGTTGACTCGTTTACTAAAAAGAAAAAAAAAAAAAAGCAATTGGTAACAGTGTTTATTTTGCAAATGAATCGGATGGAGAATATGTTTCAACTGGTGTTTATTATTGCTGTGACATTTATTGCTATGAAACTTACAAAAAGATATAAAATCTATTATGTTGATGAAACTCTTGATAAACTTTAGATTAGGTCATTGAACTTAAACAAAATGGTTTTTGAGAATGATATATAGAATGTGGATAATTGTAGAATGAATAAAAGAGTTTTTTGTAAAATTATATCAATTGCTTCAAATAAAAAGAGGATTAAAGATATCTAGACATATATCAATAAAAAAAATGGTTGTTAGTTTTTTTTACATCATTACCCATTCTACAAAAAATATGGTTAAGAAGCATCAAGTAGCTTCATCCACAAATTCATTAAGTCAGAACATGTATTACTGGAGGAGATGATTAGTCAAAAGTTTTATCCACAAATTTATTTCTTGCTTTGTCGATAAAAAACTTACCCATTGTGTTAGTTGCCATTACTGCTAATTATGCCACTAATTCAGCAATTCGTTCATTTTGTTAAGCTATTATAAATCCTAATTTAGCAGTTTTAAATGTGCGAGGTTTAGGTTTTGTCTTGAAACACATTGTTGGACAACCAATGGTAGGTTTTTTGGATTTAAAAATGATTTTTTTGTCAATAAGATAAGAATTACAGCATATTAAAAACACATAAAATAAATAATTTCAATAAAAATTACTCTTCAATAATTTTTTACAAAAAAAGATTGACTGAGCTAAAACAAATTTTGTTCATTGTGCATCACTAATTACATCTGAATATAGGGGATAAACCAAAAATTTAGAATTGTTAGCCTTAGCTAATATATATTTCCAAGTTAATCTATCTTTAAATTCTCTGAATTTCAGACCAATAAATATAATACAAGTTTTTTGTACCTAATTGGTAAATTAAAGCATTCTTATAAAAAAAATAATACATTGGATTTCATAATCAATCGACATCAATCAAGCAATATAATTGCATTCCATAATCAATAGTAGTCTAATAACATTCCATAATCAATAAACATCAACCAAGCAATTTAATTGTATTAGACAGTGTAATTGCATTTCATAATCAATAAACATCAACTGAGTAATGTAATTGCATTTCATAATCAATAGACATTAATCGAGCAGTAATTTCAATTTAATTAATATAACTTACCACAATCGATTCTCTACAAACAAAACATCTAATATGGTTAGTTATCTTCAACCTACCACTTAAGACAAATTGACCGTCGACATTGAATTTGACTTGTATTTCTTTTTAGTTGCTTGAAGCAACTTAAGTAATCCACTAGCTTTTCTTTTTTCGAATATGATGCGTCAATCAAATATTTTTTTCATGTTCGATTAAAGTAGACATATGTTATTGAAAATCCATTAGAACAATGTTTATCTATATAAATAAATAAAAATAATATTTATTTACATTATTTATATTGTTTAAAAAGCAAACCTCATGTACCGTATTAAAAACCATAAAGACGTTGATAAGGTCTTCATAATTTATTTACAAAAATCACTTTTAAATCCTGGTTCTTCAAACGGTGCCGTTTCGAGTACATATAAAAGCTCAAAAAAAAAAATTCTACCCACTTTTCTTTTCTTCCTTCTCTCTATAGGCCGACACTCCTTTTTCTTTCTAGAAATCTAGAAAAACAATAACACCAGCGCTGAAATTAGCAAATTCATGTCGAAAAACTGGAAATTTTTACCGAAACCTGGTCGAAAAAATGAAATAGTCGTCGTGATTTGCTTCGAGATATGCAATGTTGTCGAAAATTAAGAATTTAAATCGAAAACTAAAAATTATCGCCAAAAAATTCAAAGATTGATCAAAATTTCAGAAATTTCCCAAAAATTTCCAAAAACTTTGTCAAATGGCCAATATCAACCCTCAATCACTTTTATTCTCCCCAAAACCAAACTTAAAACCCTTGCAATATATAATCGAACCCCAAAAAAGTTCTCAAAAATTTGTGCTCCCACTACTTAAGCTCTCTTGCTTTTTCACTCTAATTTACAATGAATATTTTGTTCACCCCGTCCTCGATTGCTGTGAAAACTTGGGTATTTATAAGGCTTGAATTCCAACAAGAATATAATTGCAAAACCAAAAAAGATTATGCTTGTAAAACTATTAAATTTATCCCAAAAATTTATCCTAACCTCAGAAAAGAATTTTATTTTTGACAAGAGTTAATCTAAATCTAGACCACTTAAATCCAGCCAATGAAAAACTTGTTCTAATTCTTGGTTTTTACATTTTTTTTTTGTTTCTTTCCCTTTTTTCAAAAGATAACAAGAAAATAGAATATCTAAAGATTAAAAAAAATAAAGATAAAGATAAAGATAAAGAGATAAACAGAAGGAGGAAGATAATAATGTATAAAAACAAAATATAAAGATAAAGAAAGATAAATAAAATATAAAGATAACTAAAGCCCAAAGTAATAATGTAAGAAGAAAAAAGCAAAATTAAAATTATAAAATTATAAAAAAAAGGTTGAATAAAAAATAAATAAAATAACGAGAGCACAAAATGGGCTGAATCTAACTCAAGCCCGAAGTAATTACGGCCCCAAATAACAGTTAAAATTAAATAAATTCAGTTATAAGCTCATTGAACCCAAATGAATTTCGAAGTTTAAAAGATCTAAATAAAATGGCACGTTTACACTAATTGAAATTCAATTGTTAATTGTTAAAACTTGAGCAAACTTTATAAAGTATCAATCCAATCTGACCTAATCCAATTCACCTTAAGACCTCTAGAAATAACTTTTTAAATTTGATCATTTGGCGAAGGATTTGTCCTTAATTTCCCTTTTTTCCTTTCTTTTCTTCTAGTAGTTCAGTCAAACAAGTAGTGAAATTAGTAGCATAAAAAATAATGGACAAATTTGCAATATCTTAATATTCTTAATGACACCATGCATATTCCAAGTTTAATTTTGAATTAATAAATTGCATTTTTTTTAAATTACATTTTTGTTTATACAAGTTTAGTATAAACAAGTTTGCATCAGTTTGCACTCTAAATTACAAGAAATAAATCATGGACGGCTTAAATAATTTTTTTAATGAAGTTGAAGGGCTTTTCTTAATGTATTATCTCATCATAATACAAAACAAATTTTGCCCAAAGAAATAATTATCAATTTGGCTTAAATAGGTTAAATTAACCTATATAAACATTTATTTTGATTGAAATATTGATAGTTTCGGATTTTAATTGTATTCATATAATCATCTTAAAAAAATTACATCTAACAAGTTTAATATTTATATTTTACTATATATAATTATTTTTTTCTTATCTCTATGCTGAAAAAAAAATAGATGTATAGTGGTCTTTTTTTTTTCTTTTCCCTAGGAGTTAAGGGATGGTCAGATGGTGTAATTAATTTTTATAAGAAAAACATAAATAGTTAAAAATATATATATATGACAAAATATATAACTGAGGCGACGCGAGAGCTTGACTAAAATAATAATAATAAAGCTTGAAGAACATGGAATTTATCTAAATGAGACTTTCAATTCAAGGCGATTTTCTCTTACTCTGAAGCGACACATAAGTAGACATGCAATAAAAAATTAAATTAAATTGCACTTGAAAGTCTTTGTATTTGAAAAACCATTTTACGAGGAATATCAACTTAATCTGTTCAATGAAAAGGTTTGATTGACTCAAACCTGTACGTTTTTTTCTTCTAAATAGAATGCAATTATTTAATTGAGGCAAAGTCGGATTGCAATGCCTTAATGCAGACAAAATGTACATTTTCACCTAAAATATGAACATCAAGATAAATAGCAAAATCGTATTCAATAAATGTTCATTTATAACTATATATAAAAGAAATTTTCTTTGAAAATGACGATTTTACTTTTCTAATTATTTGTTAATTACTTAATACATGTCTAAATTTATTGTATTGCTCCTTATTTCATAATCAAAATTATTATAATATTTTTCTTATAATTTATAACAATAAATAAAAGTAGTTTTCCATTTACATTAACAGTACAGACGAGCAATATCTTTAAAAAAATTACATGAATAATTTTGAAATAAAACAGTTCTAATAGAATTGCTATTTTTTAATAGAATTTTCTTACCCTTGCCCTTAAATTTTTTGGGGTAAATCATGTATTTTTTTTTCGTTTTCAGTTTCTCGATTGTTTTTTTTTTTTTTCCATTGTATCAAGTTTGCTAGCTATTGTCTTTGGTTACTAGCTATAGTCCTACGTGACTTTCATCATTTGAAATAATGTAGCCGGTTGAGACTTCATCAAATTGTAAGCATAATTTTAAATTGCAAAAACCATATATGAATATTAGAATACTAAATTTAATAAGATTGCATATCTGTTTAGGCAATCATTTATGATAAGCAAAAATAATATCAATTCTTTAAAAAGAGATTAGGTCTTTCTCCTTACTCTTCTTTTATTAACATTTCTCAATGAGTAGATACCATTATTTAAAAATGAAGAGGGGACCTTACATAATTTATATTAAAACCTAGAAATCTCCCCATTAAAGATTTATCGGCTTAAAAGCCTATATAATTGCTAAACTACATTGATTTAATAAGATGTACAATAGGTGATCACATTAAATTATTTGGGCTCCCATACTTATCTTATATTATGATTAAATTTATCAGCATATTTTATTAAATATTAAATCATTAATTAATAGTAATCCACTTATTGAAAAATTCTAACATTCTCTCAAGTGAGCAATATTAATTGGTTGTTTGATTTTAAGAAAATATAATTTAAAAAACAATATTCTAGGCTGATTAACTTTACTTTGATATATCCACATTTTAAAAAACAATTTAGCTTTGAAATAACATCTTAATTATCCTATCCAATAAAATTATCTAATACAGAATCATGGCAACCATTATGCCCCTTATTGACATAAGACCAATCCATGGTTACAATTATCAGAGTCTTTATTGACAATGGTCTTAGTTTGGTTGTGTAGCGAAAAAATAACACCTAAATATGATCTTAATGTGTTATTTTTGTATCCACTTAACTTGATTGTTTCTTGTGAACTTATTCATTTCAAACTATATCTTATAGGTAATTAGTAATCACATGCGATGCATTTAATAAAGTAAAGAAACCCAAAATAGTAATGGTTTCAAAAGCAAATTTACAATGCAACATTGCCAAAATTAACTCAATACCTTAACAAGTTTTATTTTTCATACCTATAGATATACATATTATGAACTTGGTAATACCATAATCCTCACAAAAAGAAAATATATCATTATTTTATCTAATTACAATGACTCCTACTAATCCGATGAATCCCAAACATGCTTTAATTAAACTTTGAATAATAATAAGAAGCACTTCCATAAATGGAGTTATAACAAAATTATGTATTGTTTACCATTATGCCAAATGTGATAACTACTATTATTCTTGGACTTCCATGATATCACTTTAATAAACCACTTACAAATTACTAACATATTATGAACAAATTTTTATATTCATATGCTTATACAATACAAAATTTTTAATATTTTAATATGAGATCATTTTTAATAAACTAGGAATTCATTGAATTACCAATTTTTATATATAAAACATGCCTAAACCAATAGCCTATTAACTCCCCCTGATCTTAACACATATAATATCTCCAAAACTCAACTTTAGGGCATTTATGAGATTTTACTAGTTTAAAACATATGCAGATGAACTCCCACTGATTTTGACTTTTTTTAAAAGAATAGTTTTGGCATTAATACAATAATAATAATGATGATAATAACAATAAATCAAAACTTTTATATTATCATTCTTTTAAATAATTTTCAAAATTAGTTCATATATAATTTAAAATAAGGGAAGTGAAAATTAACAAAACCTTTATATAATTCATATATAATAAAATTCTTGTCCTCTTTCAATAGTAAATCAATAAAATTTGGGAAAATTATCAAGAAAGAAATTAAACTAATAAAACAAAACATATAGTTTTGCTTATTTTTATAAGACTTCATTCCTCAAAACTCTCGTACGTGTGATAAGTGTAAAACAATATTCTCCCCTTCACATGTGAGTTTCTTAAAAAAATATATTAAATTTTTTTAAAAACAAATTGTAAACAAATGACAACAAAATGCCCTTTAAAATTGATAACTATTAGGTTTGATAATAGTAACTAAGATAATCAAACTAATATTTTAATTGTGAGTTAAAATACTAAAACAAATATTTATTAAATTATATTTTAACAACTCTCAATTTTACTTAAGTCAAATTGAAATATCATAACAGGTCTAAAACTTTTTATGTGGAACCTAAACCTCTTAGTTATTATAGATACTATGCAATAACTGTATATATTTATATGTGATAAATTAAAGTTACTAACAATTTACACTTTTACTATGTTGTACAAAACATCAAAGAACTTATCACTAGTGACAGACATTAACTTATGATGACATTTTTCTTAGCATATTGAAATTAAGTACAAAAGTCAATCAATGATCTAAGGAGATAAGATTTTAATCAAGTTAGTATCCTTACTAGTCTTATCGAAATAATCGAAGTGCCACATCACACCTTAAAATAATGAAAAATATAAAGATTTTCTAAAATATATCCTTTTTAGGCAGATAAATTTCCTAGATCTATATATATTTTCACTTCATAAAGTATTTCACAATTATCTCTAAATTAAAAACATATAATCACTCTTTTTGGGCAAGTAATCAAATGTAGTAATTTAGAGATAATCTCATAACAACATAAGAAATTTTATAATTATTATGGTTTTACTGATTTTCTTAGTTTTATTTATATATGTGATCACTCCAAGTGAGATATTAATATAAATGTACCTTTATGGATCACTAAAAGTTAAAACTTAGAATGCCCATTATCATTTTATGCACTTTAAAAAAAATTTCAAATCATGCTCCATATGTCATGCTTTCAATCAATATAAATATTTAGTATGCCATACTGCCGAGTAAATGTCTCAACAATTAATAATATTTTATTGTGGCATTTCAATTTTTCAAGCATGACTACAAGAAATTTCAAAATTAAAAATTTTCATCAAAAGTCTATACATTGTCTACAGGACTTGATGAAAATTTTCATCCACGTAAGCGGTGATGTTTCCCTCATGTAAAAGTTTGAATCAACGGATATAAAAGTCAATACATTCGTAAAATGCGGATTTCCTTTCACTATTCTTTTTTTATTCATTCTTGATTTGGAGAACATGAAAATTAATTTGAATTCAAAAAGAGTAAATGGATTATATTAACCTCTACTGAACAAAAATGACTAATGCCATACTTTGTTGATTTTGGAAAACCGTATCAATAGTGACATACTTTGTTGCATGGAAAAGGCTAGATTTGACTAAAACCTCTGGATAATTTTTTTAAAGTTTTTTCTAGAAGTTTTTATGTATTTTTTCTAACAAATTTAAAACAAATTCTTATTGGATGCCCCCATGATACAGTAGGATGAGAGAATGGATTAACAGTGTTAGAGAAATTAAAAAATATATATATAATTCAATGTTAAATACAAAATATTGATTATTAAAAATTTAAACATAAAAGATTATTTAAGTTCAAATTTTAAGATATAATCTATATATTTAAAATGATGGTTTAAGAAAATACTAATGATCTTGATTCACATAAAAAATAAAAAAAAAATATGGATTCCAACTTAAAACTTGGTATAATACTTTATCAATTAACTTCTAAACATTCAATATTAGCAATTTAGCTTAAACTTCTATTAACAAGATTTTTAAAATAAAAAATATGTAATTTTATGTTTTTCAGTTAATATAACTTTTAGTTTTCGAATCAAATCAAATTTTAATAATTTTAAATAAAAAATTAAATGGAGTATTGCTGTTTGAAAAAAAGTTGAAAAGTGTGGACAATTTTGATTAATTTGTGGAAATCCTACTGCTTAGAACTTGAATTTATTAATTTATTTTTAATATACAGAAATCAATCTGATTATCTGAAGTCAATCATATCTACAGTTTTAATTTGATTGAATCGTGGAATATTAAAGTCTGACTTTCAATTAGATATCCTTTCCCAACTTGGAAATATGTAATTTAACAATTATAGCAGCCAAAGCAGACTGTTGCCTACTACAGGAACTAAAGATAAAGAAAGGAAAATTTTTTTTGGCAAAAAAAATTTTTAATAGATTTTTTTTTGGTTATTTTTTTCATAAATAACAAATGTTTCTAACTTCAATATTAATTTGAATATCGAAATAAATTGATTATCATAATTTTGTGGGATTAAGTTGAAAATTTTCACTACACTATGACTCAATATAAAAATTTTCACTATAATTCAATTTTATTTAATTTTATCAGCATATTTTAATTTGTTTTATTTTTTTAAATGAAATTAGCATATTTAAGGGAATATTTAATGCAAATGACAAATTTTGCTACCATAATTTCAATTTCATTGATTTTGGGACAAAAAAAAAATGAAATTGAAATATTTTACAAAATTATTTTTAATACAAATAATAAATTTTCATCAATTCTGTCACATTATGTAAAAAATTCAGCAAAATTAAAATTACAGTTAAAAAATTTAACGAAATTGAATTACAATTAAAAAACATAATATTGACCCATAATAAAGAAACAAATTTATTGTAATTAAAATAAGTTTTTAATATTTTATAGTATGAAATTAAAACTATAAATTTTTATTTATTGTAATTTGAAGCTTAAAATTACGAAATATTTCATATTTCGTTGAGATTTTTTTGGTTGGCTGATGTAATTTATATAAAATATTTAATATAATTTATTTAGATAAATTGAATGACAAATATATATGAACTTGAAGTAATGCTATTTTAGTAATTCTAACAATTGAATTTGATCATCTATTTTTCAAAGTTCTTAGGTATAAGTCATAGATTTTGGAGTTCAATATTAATAAAAATTTTTAATCCAAAAGATGATAGTGGTAAACTAGTAATGTTGAAAAAACAAAATTCCAGCTAATGAAAACAAAATTTAAAATAAAAAAACAAATACTTCTCAAATAAATTACACAACCTACATATAACAAAGAATGCATACCCGATTAAATAAATTATGTATTCAACCATGTTTGCATCCCGTTAGAAAATTGTTAATGTCTTAAACCATGAATTATATGTTGATAAGTTGTCTATCCTAAAAGATGATAAAACTTTACTATAAATCTAATCTAACTTAAGAAAAATATTTCGATACAACAGCACCATGAATCCTTAGTTAGACATACGTAAAAATTATTTATTTGAACTCTTTCATGATTTAATGGAATAAATATTCTAGTTTTTTATGTAGCTAAATTCAAATTTTATTAAGAACAATTTACTTTAGTGATAACTTCTTAACCAATAAAGAAAAATACATAAAAATTAATCAATATTTAATTTAAAAACAAAATTAACAACTAAGTAAAGTTTACTTTCATAATTAAGGAACTTCGATATTGATAAATAAATAAATTTGCCAAATATTTTAATTTAATAAAAAATCATTAATTAAGGATAAAATATCAAATGGTGGGAAAAAAAAAGGATGAAATATCAAATGATATATATTTCTTTCAATATTTGTAATTTTGATTTTTTTTTAATATATATAGTAAGTATTAAGTATAGATAATTGGTATTTCAATTTAGAGATCTCAACTTTCCATCCTGAAGAGGTGGGGGTTTATATTTAAGATGAAAATATAACGAGTATTATGAGATGCCTTCCATTGTGTAATCTCCTTAGATATAAAAAGAAAATGATATATAGTATTTATTGCTTATCATAATATTGAATGACATATGGAGGCAAATGCTGACACTACGTTCTTGACAAAACCTACTACAAGAACAAAGCAAAGCAAATTGCAGACATCAAATTTATTCTAGGTTACACATTCAACTCATAATATGATCTTTCTTCTTTATTCAAGGAAAAAAAGGGGGGATACTTTGCTCATGCTTGAAGAAATTCTCTGGATCAATCATTGTCTTAACACGTACCAACCTGTCAAAGTTCTTCTTGAAATATTTACGACCCCAAACACTTGCTTGCGCATAACTTGTATTGCCCTCAATATTGTTCATTCCGATGTCAAGATCTCTGTAATTAATATACGCTGCTCTTGGAGATTTTGAAACATAGGAACTCATGTAACTGTATAGTTTCCGAATCCAGTTTATATACGTTTGAGAATTTATGTTGTCCTCTTCTCGCCATCGTATGTTGTAACTTATTTTGTACAAGTTACCGATTCTATGCGGGAATGGAATTGCAGTCGCTGGGATTTGATCCATTTTACCTCCGTAAGCAACAAAGTTTAAGGTAGCGGATGTTGCTTCTTCCTCAAGAAGTTGGTTCCATATACCCTGGAATGCAATTTCAGGAAATGGTTTCTTCACATAATCAGATTTTGATTTGAAGGAAGGAGTAGCAACAAGAAAAGAAACTCTATAACTCCTGTCAAGTAAAATATTGGTTCGATTTGGAAGGAGACCCAAGAAGATGATAGATTCGACAAAACTCATTTCAATGCAATCTTCTTTAACCAGTCCGAGTTCAGGGAATCTTTTTTGCATCAATGGAATGAGCTCATTTGTTTGACCAAGAAACAAGGAGCTAAAGGTAGCTACAACCGTCCTTTTCCCATCTTGACTAGAGTTCATCGTTGCGATCGTAATGGAGGGTATATATCATCTGGAAGTTTGTGTGCAACATATTGCCAACGATGAAGAAGTTTGGTTGCATTTTGTTCCAAGGTCCTGCTTATGGAGAATGCTGTCACAGTTGCTGGAACAGTAACCAACTTTATTTTCCATGAAAGGACAATTCCAAAGCTTCCCCCGCCGCCTCCTCGAATGGCCCAAAACAGATCTTCCCCCATTGATTTTCTGTCAAGAACTCTCCCTTTAACATCAATAAATTGTGCATCAATTATATTATCAGCTGCAAGACCGTATTTTCGAAACAATAAGCCGTAACCTCCTCCGCTAATGAATCCCCCAAACCCCACAGAGTGGCCAAGAGCACCTGGAAAGGCAAGAGTTCTGCTCTTTTCAGCAAGTTTATAATATAATTCTCCCATAATTGCACCTGATTGAACCCATGCCACTTTATTTTCTACATCAACATCGATTGATCGAAAATTAAACAAATCAACGATGACAAATGGAACTTCAGAGACATAGGAAAGACCTTCAAAATCATGACCACCACTTCGAGTTCTAGTTTGGAGCCCATGTTTCTTTGAACAATGGATTGTTGCTTGAACATGGGAGATATTCAGTGGTGTTACAATAACCAAAGGCTTGAGGGTAGTTGGCGTAAGGAATCTAGAATTATGAATTAAAGACTCCAAAACAGATGAATATGATGAATTGGTTTGGGTGTATATAACTTTAGAAATGGAAGATGAGTCCTCAGGATGAAGTGAAGAAAGGCAATGAAGGAAATCCTCATGGGTGTTAGCTGAAGACGTTGCCCATGACAATGAGAAGAGAGCAACAAAAAGAAATGGAAACATTGAATATTGAAGAGATTTCATCTTTGAAATGATGATTTTGTGAAGGCTTTATCGGGAGCAGACCTTATTTATTTATAGGGTTATGGAACTGATTTGACCCGCCATGTGAATAAAATTTGCGCGCGCCATAGATGTATGACTCTAAAAGCTAGCTATTTGCAGTCAAAATCATTCATTCCCTGACAAAATTAATTAGGTTTGAATCGTTAAAAAATTTTTAGATCTATCAATTGGGTACATGTGATGAATTTATTTTATATTAAATATGTGTAAAATATAAAAGTATTATATTATAATTTATATTGATAAATTAAAATAAAATATGTATTTTATTTTTATTAAATTTATATATAATTTTTATTAATTTTAAATTATTATTTATTTTTTTTATATCATATCGTCCTGTCAAATATTTTTATTTTTCAATAAAAAATTTTATAATTTGGATTAAACTAGGTATTCTCTCTAACTAGTTGCTCTTGACCGGTATCGAAAACCAATAGAGATCCCATGAACCAGTTTTCAGAATAGAAAAGATTCTAATGACTTTCATATCTTTCATTATCATTTTTTGCCGTCATAGATAAAGAAAATTATTTTATGATTATTTTCTTATACTTTCAAATAAAACGCCATTTTCACTGTCTGCTGACTTCTGTTATGATTGAAAAAGTCTATATATGGAAAAAAAAAAAAAAAAAAAAAAACCCAATCGTTGGATGATGGTAGGCAATCTTGATTTTATTTTCCTCTCCTGCATATTTTTGCAAAATGTTGACATGTCTTGATTTTTTTGTATCTCTTGCATTAGTAAGCTGAATGTGTTGAAATATCACAACACTTTCGGGTTTTGCGAGAAAGAAAAGTGAGAGGGTAATTATTTCTAAGATCTTTTAAATTTTAAAATGAATATGCTTTTAAGTTAGTTATACGTTAAAAAGAAAATTAAAAAATAATATTATAAATTTAAGATTAAAAGATAAAATAATTATTATGAAGGAAATAAAAGTTGGATAAATTTTATTTTATTAATTTAATTTGTAGGGATATTAATTTTTGTGTATCCTTATTTTTATTTTTGTAATATTAATTTTTAAATAAATAATTTTTTTTATTTTTTTAAGACAAATTTTATTATATTGTAATTAAACTTACTCATAAATAAGTTGTAAATCATATCTATAAGTAAGACTCAACTCGAATCAAGTTTTTAGATATGATTTTTAAGGCCTAAATTTGGCCCAATCAAATTATTATTTTATTAATTAAAATTTTTATTTTTAATTTTAAAATATATTTAAAATATAAAAATATTAATATAAAATATTTTTTAATATTTTAATTTTAATAATAAAATAGGCCTACTCAAGTTTATAATGGACAAGTCAAGTTGGACCTTGAGCAAGACTTTGTAAGTGTTATCCAAGCTTGGTTCAGTTTATAAAAATCTTTAGTTGCAATCTAAATAATTAAATTTTTTATTTTTTATTTATAATATTTCATTGAAAATTTTATATTAATATTTTATAAGTAAAAAAACTTGATTTCTAAAAAAATATTTTATGATGATAAAATTTTATAAAATAAACGACAAATACACGTGATAGTATATAGTCAAATTGTATGTTTTAAACAAATAACAAATAAATTTGAAGAAAAATAGGTAATTTTCATTATCAAGATATAGATTTCCTTTTTCTATCTTAAAACTAAACCAAAAAAAAAAAATTCTTAAGAAAATTAAGGATAAAAGAGTAATTTTATTTTTATATAATTATAAAAAATTACTATTATTTTCTTCCTAGTAAATGTCTATTACTATAACTACAACAAACAAAAAGTTTTATCATTATCATATTTTGTAATTTTATCTTTCAAATTGTTTTAATTTTAATGACTGCATTAATGGTTTTGTCAACAAAAGGACAATTTTGCTATGATAATAAAAATACAGAGATTATTATAGCAATAATAATAAATTAAGTCTTATATCTCATAATTTTGAGATTAATTGTATAAAAAATAAAAAAAATTATATTAGATCATTATTTTGAATCTTCTTATGTCACTCATTTTTATTAATAATATCATTTTCATCTATTTCTTTAATTTTTTTATAATTTTTTATTATTATATCCATATTTTTCATAATCTATTTTTAAAAATTTTGATCTCTCTTAAATATAAAAATTAATATATTACTTTTTAAAGTTGGAAGACTAAAATAATATTCACCTCAAAATTTTTTAAAGATCGTGGAAGTAATTTACTCACGGGAGAAGACGTATAGGAGGAGGAATATTTGCAAAAAAAAAAAAAAAAGTAAAAGGTGGAATATTATTTGTTTTAATGTTCTTTGGTTGAAATAAAAAAAAAAAAGAGATATTGTCGTAACGGTTTTGTGTCCGTCTGACGAATTTTGAAACGAAATGAAGAAAAATAACGGAGTCACCACCAATCTTTTTTGGTTATGTGCGATTGGCCACCTACTAAAACATACCATTTTAATAAAGTTTCAAAATTAATTAAAATTTATTAAAAAGATAATTTTACGGTCTGGGTTCGGGAGTCGGTTACGCATGGGGAAGGATTAGCACCCCCACAACGCCTGTTAAAACGGTACCAATTAACAACGTGTTATCCTTTGATTTTGATAAAAATAGTCTAATTTTCGGTGTTCAAAAAATAATTCCCTTGATTTTTTATTTATTAGAAAAAAATTTATTCTCGAGAAAAATAAATTAAAACATTTTTATTGAAATAATTCTTAAAATGTTTCAATACGTTGGTAACAATAGAATAACTTTTTCTTATCTAGAGATTTCTTAGACATCGCTTCTCGGAATACCTTAGAATCTCATTCTCGGAGGCTCGAATTTATTTTTCGTAAAAATAAATGTCATGCATGCAATGCAAAATGTTACCATGTTTATGCACACATTTTATTTTTCTTTGTTAGAAATTTTATTAATTATTTTATTAATATTCTTATTTAAAATTAAAATTTGAAAAAAAAAGAATTTAATTATATTGAAGATTTTCTATAAATATTCCAATACGTTGGTAATATTTTACAAAAAAATTTTCTCACATAGAGATTTCTTAAAGCATATCTACTGGAAATACTTTTAGAATCCCATCATTGGATAAAATTTCTTTTCTTCTCATTTTTATCACTTATATTTTTAATATATTAATCAATTTTTATTTATTATTTAAAAAAAAAGAAACTTTTTGCTGTATTGAAAATTTTTTATAAATACTCCAATACGCTGGTAGTATTTTAAAAAAAATCTTCTCACCTAGAGATTTCGTAGGTATCACTACTCAGAATACCTTTGAATCTCATCGTCGAATAAAAATTTTTTTCCTACATTTTTTATTAGTTTAGTATTATTATTAAACTTTATTTTTATATTATTTTGTTTTTAAAGTTTATTTTAAAAATTAACAAAATTATAAAAAAATTTAACAACATATTTCATCATTTAATCTAACAAATATAAATATTTTAATATACATAAATATTAATAAAATAATATATAAAAAATTAGAAAAATTTTAAAAATTTTTTTTTTCCTTAAACCGGACCGGTCAACAGTCCGATCAACGCGCGGTTCAGTTCGATGGTTTGGTCCAGTTTGGGCATTTCGATTTCGGTCCAGTCAGACCGATTAGAGGCTAATGGAGAAGCGGGTTGTCGGGTCGGATGAGCGGACCTCGGGTCGGGTCGCGGGTTGACGCGCGGATCTTCCTTGGCATAAATGACGTCTTTTTGGGCGTTTATTGAAACGATGTCGTTTTGGCTATTGGCAGTTTATATAAAAGTTTAAAATTTTTTTTTCATTCATTTCATTCGATTTCCAGTAAAAAAAACTCCTTTTTTTTCTCTCTTCTTCAGTCGAACACAATGCCGACTGGCCGCCGCCATTGTTGTTCGTCGGTCGTCGTCGCCGTCGTTCACCGGTAGCCAGTCGTCGGTGGTCAAAAAATTCTAAAAAAAACACCAAAATGTTCCTTTCGGCCTCCTGAGTTCAGATCCGAGGTCTTTTTCACCAAAAAGAGTCCCCACTTCCCTAGATTTGCTTTCAAAGTTTCGGTGAAAAATTTTTTTTTATATTCTGACCCTTCTTTTTTTTGAAACTGACCCTCCTTTTTTTTTGTGCAAGAAGCTTGACATTGGGTTCCTTCCTACGAGAGGACTATGTATTTTTTTTTATGTTTTTTTCCTTTTGTTTTAGCAGTGTCTCTTTCCTTCTCTCCGTGTCTCCCTTTTGGCTTCGTTAGGAGCTCTATTTATAGAGCTCCAGCCATGCATGTTTGAGGGGAAGGGCATGGGACTCGCCATGGGGTGTAAGCATGAGCTCCATGCCTTTTTTATTCATTTCTATCTTATTTGATAGTTTGTCAACGAGAGGAGTAATTAAAGGGGTAAAGGGTAGAGTATAGTGATCAGAAAGGTGTGGTGTAGGGTCTGATGGCAGTGGTGCCGAGGACGACACACTGCCATCCTCGATTTTTCTATTCTGTTCTATTTTTTTTATTTTGTTTTGTATTTTGTATTATTTTTTATTGTATTTCATATTTTATATTTATATGTATTTCATATTTTTTTGGGACAAATTGATGTCCACAGCTATCCCTCTTTACACATTGCTGGTAATCAGTAATAGGGCAAAGACAAAGACAAAAATTTTATCCGATATCCAAATGATTTTTTTTCCTAATCGAAAATGCTTCTCTCACTTGAGGTTCGACAACTTTTAAAAATTTAAAATCTGAAAAAGACTCCTCTCAGCAGAGACTCAACAACTTTAAAAATTTCATTTTAAAAAGCTCATCTCAGCAGATGCTCAACAACTTTCAGCAAAGGCTTAACAACTTTAAAATCTCATTTGGAAAAGCTTCTTTCAACAGAGGCTCAATAACTTTAAAATCTCATTTAGAAAAGTTCCTCTCAACAGAGGCTCAATAATTTTAAAAATTTCATTTGAAAAAGACTCCTCTCAGCAGAGGCTCAACAATTTAAAAATCTCATTTGGAAAAGCTCCTCTCAGTAGGGGCTCAACAACTTCAAAATCTCTTTTGAAAAAGCTCTTCTCAGCAGAGGCTCAACAACTTTAAAAATCTCATTTGGAAAAGCTCCTCTCAATAGAGGCTCAACAACTTTAAAATCTCTTTTGAAAAAGCTCCTCTCAACAGAGATTCAATAACTTAAAAAATCTCATTTGAAAAAGCTCCTTTCAGTAGAGGCTCAACAACTTTAAAATCTTGAAAAAGGCTCCTCTCAGCAGAGGCTCAACGACTTTAAAATTCATCTAGAAAAGGGCTTCTCTCAGCAGAGGCTCAATAATTTTAAAATCTCATTTTTTTTCAAAACTGAGTTCTTTTTTTTTAACAAGTAAATTTTTCTCTTTTTAAATCTTTTGTTTGATCAGGAAATGGAAAGTCTATGTCCTTATTAAAACTGCTCATAGATGCATGTACTGAGTGCTCTAAATACAATGCATGTAATGTAATCAAAATTATTCATTATGGTGAAAAGGTTCTCGAAATTTCTCACTTTTGGCTTTTTTTATCAGAATTCTTATACGACCAATTTGTTCTTAACATCTGACCACAATATTTTTCTTCTTCAAAAGTCTATAACATCAATGTCTTGTTATGCTTTTCTCATCTTTTTTCATTTACCTTTATCAACTTTTTAAAAAGTAATGCTAAGATTTTTCATGTTTGTTTTTTTTTTCATCATTTTAAGTCCAAGACTAATAAAATGCAATCACACATTTCTTCTATTCATATGGCAGACAAAATGAGAATAAAGGAATAGATAGGTGTTATTTCCAAAAGAAAGAAAGCATATTTCATTAGACTGGTAACAAGTGCATGGTAAAGTATTTGAGTTGAAACAAATGTGTCTAAATGATGATCATAAGATAATCATGAACAAAATATTCTCAGATTCTTTTTCTAAAACTAAATTAGATGACTTTCTTGATCCTTCAGAGTTCATCAAACTACACTTGCCCCTATATTATAGAATGATGCTTCTTCTTCGCATCCAAGCCACCTTTTTCCAGGTTTTCAGCTTCAGATGAGTCATTATTTTTTCATTTTTTACTTTTTTTCTTTCGAGCAAAGTATTTCTTCACATCATCTGAATTTATCGGAGCAGGTAAACCACTTTCGTCCATCTCTGCCAAAATTAATGTCCCACTAAAAAAGGCTTTTTTCACCATATATAGGCCTTCTCAATTTGGTGTCCATTTTTCTTGATTATCATGTTGATTTGGAAGGATCTTTTTCAGCACTAAATCCCTTTCCCTAAAGCAACGGGGATGGATTTTCTTATCATATGCTCTCATCATTCTCTTTTGATATAATTGACCATGACAAACTGCTGTAAGTCTTTTCTCTTCAATGAGGTTTTACTGCTCGTAGCGATTTTAAACCCATTCTGCTTCCTCTAATTCTACCTCTATCAAGAATTTTAGCGAGGGAATTTCCACTTTGACTAGTAGTACAGCTTTCATTCCATATGCCAAAGAGAACGGAATGGCCCCAGTAGATGTTCGGACTGATGTTCTATAAGCATGCAAGACAAAAGGTAATTTTTCATGCCAATCTTTATAAGTATCAGTCATTTTTTTCAGGATTCTTTTGATATTCTTATTTGCAGCTTCTACTGCTCCATTCATCTTTGGACGATATGGTGTCGAATTACGGTGACGAATCTTGACTTGAGTACAAACTTCATTCATCATCTTGCTATTTAAATTTTTGGCATTATCAAAAATAATTATCTCTGAAAGCCCATATCTGTATATTATCTCTCTTTTTATGAATTTGCATACCACAGATTGGGTCATACTAGTGTATGATACGGCTTCTACCCTTTTTGTAAAGTAATCAATCATAACAAAAATAAATCTATGTCCATTTGAAGCTTTAGGAGTAATGGGACCGATGACATCCATACCCCACATAGAGAATGGCCATAAAGGAGCCAAAACATGCAACGCTGTTAGAGGAGTGTGGATCTTATCAACATAGATCTGACATTTATGGTATTTTTTAACATAATCAATACAATCACTCTCCATTGTCAACCAATAGTATCCAGCCCTCATAATTTATCTAGCCATCATATGATCATTCGCATGTGCCCCATAAATTTCATCATGCATTTCTTCAATAATCCTCTTTGCTTCAGTTGCATTCACACACCTTAAGAGTACTTGATCTCGACCCTTTTGGGTATTGCTGACTTTTAATGTATTGCATGATGTCATGATACCATGGTTTCCCATCAACTTCTTCTTCAACACCTGAATAATGTGCTGATTCATCATTCACATCCAGCTTGATGGGTTGGATTTCAGTATTTGCATCCATTTTAATCATTGCAGCTAAAGTCGCCAGTGCATCAGTAATTTGGTTTTTCTTTCTAGGCAAATGCTCAAATTGAACTTATTCGAATTATTTAACCAACTGAGAGATGTACTTATGGTACTGTATCAACTTGGAATCTTTGGTTTCCCATTCTTCTCGTAACTGATAGATGACTAGAGTTGAATCTCCAAACACATCTAATACTTTGATTTTTTTTTCAATTGCTGCTTGCAGACCCATAACACAGGCCTCATACTCAACGACATTATTTGTGCAATTAAAATTTAACCTGGTTGTAATGGGATAATAGTGCCCATCAGGAGATATTAAAATTACCCCAATACCATGACCTAAAGCATTAGCAGCTCTATCAAAATACATCATCCAAGACTCTTCAATAGGTTCATTTTCTTCAATGGCCATCACATCTTCACTAGGGAACTCTAGGTTCATTGGTTCATAATTTTCGACAGCACAATCAGCAATGAACTTGGCTACGACATTTCTTTTTATAACTTTTTGAGTCACATAAATGATATCATATTCTGAAAGCATAACTTGCCACCGTGCTATTCTTCCTGTCAATGAGGGCTTTTCGAAGATATATTTAATAGGATCCAACTTTGCTATGAGCCAAGTAGTATGATAAAGCATGTATTGTCGAAGCCTTCGAGCTGTCCAAGCTAATGCACAACATATCTTTTCTAATGGTGAATACTTTGACTCATAATCAGTGAATTTTTTACTCAAATAGTATATTGCTCGTTCTTTCTTGTCAGTTTCATCTCTTTGCCCCAACACACATCCCATCGAATTTTCATGCACTGTTAAGTACTCTTAAATTTTTAGCAACATCTCTGGTTTCATGCACCTTAGCTTTTGCTGCATCGACTTACATCTTGGTTTTAAAAGTAACTTGTGCTCTACAATATCAGTGCTGAGTCCTGACATATCCTAGTAAGTCCACGCGAACACATTTACATATTCTCGAAACAGCTCTTCTAGCTTTTATCTTTCAGCTGATAAAAAAGATATACCAACTTTAACCTCCTTTTTATTTTCACCATATCCCAAATTCACTAATTCGATATTTTTCTGATGGGGTTTAATAGGCTTATCTTCATGTTCTATTAGTTTTAACAAATCAAGAGGCAGTGTGTAGTTATTTGAATATTCCTCATTATCAAGTTCATCAACATGAATTAAGTTTTCAAAATCAAATCCGAGATTATTGCCATGATTATCTTCGTATTCATTGTTTGGGACCCTGCAAAGGGTAAGATGAAGAGAATATTGGCACACAAAAATGGAATGGTAAGAAAATGATGGAAAGAAAAGAATGGAAAGTAAAATGAAGATGAAAATAATAAAAGAAATACGGATGCATATTCTAAGTCTTTTATTAAAACGATAAACATAAACACACCATAAAAAATCTCTTAATACTCGTAGAAAGTAATTAGGGATTTAAAGTTTCACAGTACATTACTTTTTCAAAGTTTTAAAGACAACAGGCAGCTCTGTAACTTTCTAATTATTCAACTCAAAATATGAAAGATAAGGGTACACGAACAGCTCTTCACTTCGACTCTTCTTTTTTCCATCATCCATCATTTGAATGACCAGCTCTAAAAATTATTCCATGAATCCTACACTTAGAGCTCTTAGTAAATCTGGATAAATCTATCTTCCCAAGTGAAAAGAATTATAAAGGTATGGAATGACCATAGGTTCTGACTCCGGCTCACATCTCCTAAGATTAGCTATCCTCTTATCTCTTTTTTCACTCACCATTTTTATTCTGTCCCCTCTTATTGCTTATATCCCAAGCCAAATCTGTCTTTTTTTTCATATATGACCGATGGCTTTATGATTCCTTACAGGTTCTTCCCAAGTCTGACTTCGGGTCTTCATCTCATCTGGATAAGCTGTTTGACTACAATTTTAATTGTCGTAGACAAGTTTGACGAATACAATTTAGATCCTTCAGCTATATATGTTGCATTGGCAATCTCGAAGGATCTATAAGAGCATTCCAAAGCTTTATATGTTGATTCCACATAAAGAGTTTTTATTGGTTGAGTTACCAATAAATCATTTTCTCCTGCCATACATGTTAGCTTTTTTTCAACAATGAATTTGGCTTTTTGATGTAATGAGGATGGAACAGCACCTGCCATATGGATCCACGACCTACCCAATAAACAACTGTATGAAGAAAAGATGTCCATAACTTAAAATTTTACATTAAAAGTGCATGGGCCAATCTGGAATGGCACTTTTATATCTCTCAGTACTTCTTTTCTGGTTCCATCAAAGGCTCTCACTATCATATGATTAGGTTTCATATAAGATCCATCAACAGGAAGTTTTACTAGAGTAGTCACAGGTATAACATTGATGGATAACCATTATCAATCAAAACCTTAACCATTATATGACCTTTACATTTCACAATAATGTGAAGAGCCTTGGTACTTTTTCTACCTTCAGAAGGGATCTCTTCATCACTAAAAGAGATATAGTTTGAAATCATCAAATTGCCAACAAGCTGTTCCACATATTCAACAGAAGCATTGTGATATACATATGCTTGATTTAGCACCTTCAGTAAAGCATTACGATGTGACTATAAATTGAGCAATAATGACAATAAAAAAATTCTAACTGGCATCTTGTTAAGCTATTCTACCATGCTAGACTCGCTATGTTTTATTAACTTTAAAAATTCATATGCTTCACTCTCAGATACTGACTTCTGACATTCTTTTTCTGAGGTTACCTCAAGACCACTCTGACTTTCATTTTCTTCTCTTACCTTGGTTTTTTTCTTTCTAGCTTTTTTTAGAGCCTCTGGGGTATAACACCTGTCACTTCGAGTTATGCCTCTTACACCCGCTATGTTGGTAGTATCAGGGTTGACTACGACATCATAATCATACTTTTAAGGTACTACTTTATCATTCTGATATGAAAAAAGGCCAGAAACTTTAATTGTCACCACAGGTTGGGAGATGAGCTTTTCTAGCTTTGATGTTGGCTTTTCATCATAATAGATAGTTATCGATCTATGCATAAACTTATTCTTTGAATCAATGGTAGACACTTTGGCTTTCACCAACTCTTCTATCTCTTGATAAAACTCTATTCGACCCTCATCCATCAATTTTTACACCTCTAACGAAATTGGTGACAATTCTCGATAAAATATTTTAGAACACCTCTGTGATAATTACAGCTTTCAGTTGAGTTAATTGCTTCAGAGTAATTTTGAGGTTCTATTGGCTTCAACATATCAATTTTGACCAATACTTCGAATACTCTAACCATCAGAGTCTTAACTTTATTTATTTTTTCCTTCACGTGGCTTCTTTACCTATCAATTAAGGCATTTATTGATGGTTTGGTATGATTTAGTAAAGGGTTCCTATTGACATTCGAGTCCCTTATTGGTTGGTATCAAAGTTTAATACCTCTTTATTGATTAACCCTTGTACTTTATGCTTTAAAGTAGTACAGTTCTCAGTGGAATGACTTGCATTCTCATAGTGATAATCACAATGTGCATTGAGGTCATACCACTTGAGAAATGGAGGTTTCAAGAGTTCAACGATAACAGGAGCAAGCAGATGTTTTTCAACAAGTCGAGGATATAAATTTATGTATGTCATAGAAATGGGATCGAAAATGATTTTTTTTTGGGTATTTCTCGAAGCTCTCAAACCACTGTTAGGACTGGGTCTCCATTTTGGTCTGATAGGTGTAATAGGATGATTGTAGGTATGTGTCTGAAAGGATGTCTAAAAATAAGGTGGATAAGTTGATTGTGGTAATAACTGGTATGGTTGATATGAATGAAGGATGGATGTAATATGGTTTACAGAAGGGTAATGGGTTTGGTAGACTGGTGTAGGATAAGGTGTGAAACCTTTAAATTGTTGCCCCATATAGTTCACTGCTTGAGCTTCATTCTCTTTTCTTTTAGGAGCTCCATCTTTTTTTGATCCACTTATCTCTCCTGCATCGAGCTTACCATTCTTTATGGTGTTTTCAATGATCTCACTTGATATCAGTATATCTGTAAAGTTCTTAGTTGCATTGCCTGTCAATCTCTCATAGTACGGTGCTTTCAAGGTATTCATAAATAAAATAGTTGTTTTTTTCTAAGTGAGAGGAGGTTGAACTTGTGCAGCCATGTCTCTCCATCTTTGTGCATACTCTTTAAAGTTTTCAGTTGCTTTCTTTTTCATACTTTATAGAGATAGACGATCTGGAACCAGATCCGTAACATATCGATATTATGTAAGAAATGTCTTTGTAAGCTCTTACCAATAATGAATACGAGTCCTATCTAATTGAACATACCATCTAGATGCAGAACTTGTAAAACTATCTTGAAATATGTGCATTAATAACTTTTCATCATGAGTATATGCTGCCATCTTTTGATAATACATGGTGAAATGGATCATAAGCATTTTGTGCCATCATATTTTTTAAATTCAGAGACCTTGAATTTAGGTGGAATGACCACATCTGAAACTAAACAAAGGTCAACCGCATCTGTGGAGCCATAAAAATTCATTCCGTCTATAGCCCTAAGTCTTTCTTCCAATAACTTCATCTTCTTTCAGGCATTGATATCTTCTACTTTTTTAGATGTCTGCATCCTTAGCTTTTCTCTTTCCTTGAGATCATCCAGATCAGGAACTAAGATTGGCTCAGGTGGTTTTTCCATCATAACAGGATTAACAAAATTTTGAAATTGTCCTGGAGCAAGTGTAGATGTCATTCCTGGATAAGGATTGGGATATCCATCAGGAGTAAGAATTGGTACTTTAGTTTCTTATGAAGGTTGGTTCAACCATGGCTCAAACCTTGGAGGGTAAACAGGATCTACCATATCTGGCGATTACTCTTGAAAGTTAGGATTTTTTTCCATTGCTTTTCCCTTATCAAGTTTTTTGAGCATAATCTATTATTGTACTGAGATCCTCTCTCAGTTCTTCTTAAGCTTTCTCAATTCTCTCAAATCGACTAGTCTATTTTTGCTCCATAATTCTTGTCTGAATCCTTGTATTATATAGATGGCGAGTAGGTTGGGTCAGATTTTTTATGGACGAGCTATTCTTGAACCTTTATTACCATAAATTTTTTATTTTGAAAAAGAAAAAAGAGAGAAAAAATTAGAATGCTGTGTTAAAAATTTTATTTTATGAAAAATGATGTATATGATGCATGAATGCAAGTGAGAGATATTTGTTCTTGGATGAATTTCAACATTAAAAATTTTTATTGATCCCATACGACTTTTATTACATAGGATTTACCATCCTAGAGTTATATCCATAGAAGCATTTGACTTGCTCATAATGGTCTTTCACCTCATTTAGAAAGTTCACTAGGCGTTGTCCATATTCCCCTATGGGATTGACTTCTTTTCTTAATGCTTCTACCTTTTTAACCATCTTTCATGCTTTCTTCACTGCCTTGCAAACTTGATTAGTCAAGTACTCTATGTACTATTGCTTCCCTAAGCTTTCTGCCTTCCATCTCATGTGAGCATCCCTTTCTGAATCACATGTGAAGATGCAATCTTTTTCCCTTCTATGCCACTCATCTATCATTGCTGAAATATGGCTCTTGTGGTCTTATAGTTGTATCTCTAACCCTTGGATCATCTGACGAAGTGATTCTTTTTCATTCAGTAATTCGTAATGCTTTTTTTTCTCTTTTGCTAGCATGACTTTCAACCTTTCCTTTTCGTTTTGGCATTCCACCAATCTTGCTGAAGTTGTAGAGTATAATCCCTTCCAATTCTGACATTCTTGAAAAATTCTGGTGGTCTCCTCTTACTTTTCTTGAGCTTTGCCCTTTCATTAGCTTATTCCCTCTCGGAGCTCATCCATTTCACGTTGTCGACTAAGGTAAGACTTCGTGACTTTTCTAATTTTGAATTGAACTCGTAATCTCTTATTTTTTTGGTGCAGATCTTTCAAATCACTATTAGCCACATCTCATTTTTTTATGATTTTTTGTAATCTGCTCCCTTGTATTTCTGCTTCATATTTCAATTACCCTACTTTCTTGTGAAGTCTCAAATTTTCTCTTCTTATTTTTTTTCAGCTTCTAATTCTTTTTTGACAAGCTCAATTTCTAATAATTGCACTTCTTTCGAAAGATTAACCAATTGATATGAGCTGTCATCAGGAAGGAGTACTATGTCTCTAGGTCGTCTTGCTTTCCAAATCTAGTAATCAAAAGTGACTTTGTCGATGAGAGGCCCTAACCTCATTCTTTGTGTTCTCTTTCATGCTTGGATCAACTGCTCTGAGGTTTTTAATGGATTTGATTCCTCATAAATGAATTCGACTTGGACCAAGCCATGAGTAGTAGGAACAAACTGCTTTGCACCAAATTGTCTAAGTATCATCAATGGAGCATAACTTACAATGCCCCATAACCCTAATAACGGTATCTATGGCTCATTTCCTCTACGATACAACAAGGGCACATGAGGCATCCAAGGCGCCATCCATTCAATTTCATCCCCAGTAAGCCTTCGCAAGAAAATGATCCATTCTTCCTTAGTTTTTAATGTGGACCATTGACTTTTGTAAAACTCTTCGATTGGTGCCTTATTTTGAAGATATGGTTTCGAAAATGCACTCTTCCCACACTTGAAATGACTTCTAACCCATACGTATAATAGAGATGCACATCTTATAAATCATCTTTTTCCATTTCATCGACAAAAATTTAATGGCCTGATGGTTTCGGCTAGGACTATAGGAGCGAGATTAATTGCTTGGGTTTTAATTTGCTCAAAAAAGTCTACCACAATTATCTCAATGTAACCCAAAGTCTTTGGAAAGATTACCATGCCATACAATGCTAGAGCAAACACAACCATACCTTGATCATCATTTAAATGCTCTTGAATGAAGTTTCGGAGAAAGTCCCAATGAATGTCGAGATGTTCACCTTTATACTTTACGAAGGAATCAATGGTTTCTACTTTAACCCTCATAAGCTTGGCTAACTTTTTACGATAACCTGATTTTAGCTTTCGGGTAAATACTTTATCTGAACATTGTAGTTCTATCCCGAACAAAATCGAATACTCTTCGATAGTTGGCACAAATCTTTCTAATTAAAAGTGAAGCATCTATAGTGTAAACACCTAATTTGGTCCAGGCCCGGATCAATTGGGCCTGGTCCGAATGGGTAAGCCCAATTTTATTTTATATTTTTATTATTTTTATTATTATTTTTTATATTTTATGTATATATTTTCCTTTGTATCTATGTATTTATTATTTATTTATTTGTTATTACTATTTATTAATATATGTATTTTCATTATTATTATTTTTTCTTTTTTTTTCTCTTTTTCATTTTATTTTATATGTATTTTTATTTATCTAGTTATATATTCATTTATCTGTTATTATTATTATTTTTTTTATTTATCTTGTAATATTTTTGATTTATCTTATTATTATTTTTTAATTATCTGTTAATTTTTTTATTCGTTTATCTAATTTTTTTCGTTTATCTGATTTCTTTTTTTTTCTCTTTTTTTGAGGTTGAGATTGAAGACTTTGAAGAATCCTACCGTGAATGGGGATTCAATTAGAATCCAGATTGGATTCAAATATTGAATCTCTATCCAAAAAGGAATAGGTACTAGAACAAAAGGAAAACACCCAGAAAAAACAGTGAGGAAAAAAGCTACTGGTTGAGAGAAAAGGGCATATAGAAGATTTTTTAAGGCTAAGAAAAGGTTTAGAAGTGTTAGAACAGTTGTAGGAATCGAAAAAAAATTTTGGAGATTTTTGGCGAAATTTTTTCTGAAAATTTCTAAAAAATTTCTAGATTTCGGTGAACTTTTCGACGAAAGTTAAATTTTTCGACAACAATTTCGACCAAGTTTGAAGTTTTCGACCAGCTGCCCAGTTTTCAATGAAGATTCCCAAAAATCGACCAACTTTTCGATAAACTTCTGACGAAAAACTCAGATTCCAATGAAAAATTTCAGAATTCGGTGAATATTCAACCGGAGTTCTTCGATCGTTTTAGAGAGAAGGGAGAGAAAAAGAAGGAAAAGAGAGAGAAGGGAGAAGGTTTCTGTCGAAAAAAACAAAGGAAACAGCCTTATATACCCTCCAAAATGATGTCGTTTTTACGTTAAATAACCCAGAGGATCCGCGCGTTTTGCCAAGATTCGACCTGACCCGAGCATTGACCCGTTTTTCGACCCGCGCGTGTTCCACCTCTTCAAGTCGTTAGTCGAGTCGAGCCGACGTCCCGAACCGCTTCTCCAAGCCATTTTTCTTCCTTGAGCCAAGCCGAGCCGAGCCGTTCTCCGAGCCGCTCCAGGTTTTTTTTTTATATATTTATTTATTTATTTGTTTATTTATTTATTTGTTTTATTATTAAATTAAGGATTATTTAATGTTCTTTTATCTTTATTTTATTTTTATTTTTGGGTTTACTTTTCTTTTTTTTATTTTCACTTTTATTTTGTTTTTATTATTTTATTTGCTTTTAAATAAAATCCCAAAAAAATATATTTTTGGGGAAAAGTTGAAAGTATCAATTTTCCTTAAAAATAAATTTTCAAAAAAAAAAGTTTTGTTTTGAGAAAAAGTTGAAAGTATCAATTTTTCTTAAAAATAAATTTTCAAAAAAAAAAGTTTTTGAGAAAAAGTTGAAAGTATCAATTTTCCTCGAAAATAAAAGTTTTCAAAAAATATTTTTAGGAAAAAGTTGAAAATATCAATTTTCCTTAAAAATAAATTTTCAAAAAATAAATTTTTGAGGAAAAGTTAAAAGTATCAATTTTCTCTACACAAAAACAACCATTCTTTTCTTTTATTTTTTTATGTTAAATAATCCGACGAATAAGCCTCTATAAGTGAAACAGTAATTTTCTTGCATACTCTTGAGGTGAAGGGATTTTCTCAATTTTTTGCTAAGAGTATTAGAGTCAATTGAGAATAATTTCCAATAATTAATTACTTGATAAATTTTTTAAGGCTCATTGGATAACACAAATTTAAGCTGGTACCATCTTTTGATGGGCGTTGTGAGGGTGCTATAACCTTCCTCACACGTAACCGAACTCTCGAATCCTATTCTGGTTAGTAGACCTGAACCTATTTTTTTAGGGCCCCTTAAATTTAGGTATTCCCTAAAAAGGACAGATTCCTTAGGTGGCCAATCGCACCTAGATAAAAAAGATTTATGGTGACTCCTCAAGTCAATGTCTAGCAATAGATCTCCGGATCTAGACGTTATGACAGCTTGGCTACTCCACTAGGGATGTTGAGAGTCAAGCCAGCAAATAATTTGTGTTATCCAAAAGCCTAATAAAATTGAACCTTTTTGTATATATGTGTTATTATTCATTCATATTTATTTACCTTGTTAATTATGTCATTCATATGCATGTGCATAACATGAGCTCTACACCCGAGCTCCGTCCTTCTAGGAGGGAGTAAAGTACCTATTGCTTTCGTGAGGTCTAATGCCTCCGCAGTGGCTAGCGAAATACTCCCACTCAAATTGAACTTTTTTTGCTTATAGCCTGTAATGGGTGAGGATTAGGGTGCCTTACTAGTCTGTGATGGACAAAGATGTAAAGAGCAATTTGGGAACCTTTAGACTTTGACCTTAAAACCGCATATAGTGAATCTTAAGAGTGCCTAAACCTAGGATAGAGCCCTTTCTACCCAATGATAGATATACCCTGAAATTAAGACACAAAAAGGGAGTTTATCTAATCATTTTGATTGTTTAACTTTGTGCATCATTTTCATTATCATAAGTAACATTATGCATCAGCATCACTTTCATTTCATCCATGAAACTAACTATGTTGTTTGTCTGATTTTATGCATCTACATTACTTTTATGATCATGTTTTAACACAATCATTTACATCCATTTCATATTAGATTTCATTCAAAAAAATATATATTTCATTCATGCATCAAAGCCTCATACATAAAGCATAGCATAACATTACTAATTCTAAGATATGGTACTCAAGGTTCAAGGATAACTCTATCTAGCGAGAACCCTACCCATCGATACAACATAAGATCCAGAGCAAGGTAAATGGAATAGAAAAATTCTCATAGATTTGAAAAGATAGAAAAGGCACAGGAGAAGATTGAAAGTGAGTTGAGCAAGATTCTAGATGCTCTTAATAACTTGAATAAAGGAAAGAGAATTGAAAAAAATACAAGCTAACAAGTTCCCCCGTTGCAAGAAGTGGCTGACCCTTTATATCCTTCAGGTTTTGACCCACCTCAAGCTCAGTCTGTTCAAGAGGTCCCACCATAACACTTCATATATCCAACATATCCTAGAATACCGTCAGCTTCCAACCCTGGGCATTTTAATAGCTATGTAAACTCTGTCTTTACTGAAAAAGTAGCAGAATCAATTCCTGATCTAGATGATTTAAAAGAGAAAGAGAAAGAAAAGATAAGAGTGGAAACTCAAGAAAGCTCCAAGATTAATATGCTAGAGCAAAGGCTACGGGCTGTGGAAGGATTCAGTTTTTATGGGTCAGTTGATGCTGCTGGGCTCTGCCTAGTCCCTGATGTGGTTATTCCTCATAAGTTCAAAGTACCAAAATTTGAAAAATATGACGGTACAAAGTACCCCAAAACTCACATCACAATGTATTGTCGAAAAATGGTAGCTCATGCTCATGATGAAAAACTATTAATGCATATCTTTTAGAATAGTCTTACTGGTTCTACGGTCAGATGGTATGTTCAGTTGGATAGAACTCACATTCGTTATTGGAGCGATATGGCACATGACTTAATCGATCAATATCGACATATTATCGATTTGGCCCCTGATCGTTTGTCTTTACAGAATCTGGAAAAAAAAGCAAATGAGTCTTTTAAAAAATATGCCCAGAGATAGGGGATGTTGTTTCTTAGGTACAACCTCCTCTGACTAAGAAAAAGACTACAGTGCTATTTGTTAGCACTTTAAAACCTCCATATTATGAAAAGATGATAGGGAATACAACAAAAAACTTTACTGATATGGTAATTTCGGAAGAAATTATTAAGAGTGTCATCAAGAATAGTAAGCTAGAAAGAAATGAAACATCTAGTAAGAGAGTCTCGAAGAAGAAAAAAAATTGAAGCTCAGGCTGTGAGCTTTGATAGACCGCAATTTAAAGGTTATCAACTTTACTCACCACCAGAATATCTGCCCTATTACCCTACTATAAATAACACTTCTCTTCACCTATACCAATCATTTGTACAATCACCATACCCCCAAACATATCAAACCCCCCATAGGCCTCAAAATATCATGTACAGTCCTAACATTCAGCCTACCCCAAGACCCTAAAATTGTCCAACTAACCCCATTGGTAGTTCACGGGAGCAATGAACTACTCGTGAGAAACCTGTTTTTGACCCAATTCCAATGACTTATACGAAATTATATAAGGAGCTTTACAACAGTCATTTGATTGCTCCAAATAAATTAAAACTCCTCAAGCCACCTTACCCCAAGTGGTACGATCCCACAACCCACTGTGACTACCATTATGGGATTGCTGGTCACTCCACCAAAAATTGCACCACCTTGAAACACAAAGTGCAATGGTTGATCAAAGATAGGATGATTTGCTTTGATACCGGAGGGGTGACTGCACCGAATGTTAGTGAAAATCCTTTGTCAACTCATAATGTGAATGCTATAAGTGAAGATGAAATGGGGTTTAATCAAGAGGAGTGGGTTCGCCTTTATCCGTCAGATTATGAGCTGAATAATTAGAGTACTATCGAGATGCCTGTGACTTTTGATACTAATACAATGTAATTGTAACATCCCAATAGCTATTGCCCAAGGCATTGGGGTGATCTTTCTTGTTTGGGCCATTCATCTTTTATTATTTTTAATAAAAAATAAGAAGGATGCATTTTCATTCATTTCTTCTTGTGTCTTCATTATTTCTATCTTTTCAAGCACATCTTGCCAACATATCCTATTTCATTCAATTTCAGGTCTTTAAATGAACATGAAGATAATCATGATAACAATCAAGAGGTTAGCTTTGAGAATTCAATTAACACTGATGAACTTGACAATGAAGAGAATTATGAAGAATATGTTATGCCTTCGGACCTAATGAGATTGATTGAACAAGAAAATAAGCCAATTGAGCCTCATCAGAAGGTAGTGGACTTAGTGTATCTGAGAAATAAAGAGAATAAGAAAGAGGTCAGAATGGACACTTCATTTTCATCTGAAGATAGGCAACGATTGGTAGACCTACTTCGAGAATTTATAGATATATTTACTTGGTCTTACCAGAATATGCTAGGGCTAAGCACAGAGATAGTGGAGCACAGATTACCCTTAAAGCCAGAATGTAAGTCAGTTCAGCAGAAACTGAGACGGATGAAGCCCAAAATGCTATTAAAGATTAAAGAAGAGGTGAAGAAACAATTTGATGCAGGTTTTCTACAAGTGGCTAAGTATCCAGAATGGGTAGCCAATATAGTCCCAGTTCCTAAGAAAGATGAAAAAGTATGAATATGTGTAGACTATCGGGACTTGAATAAAGCTAGCCCAAAGGATAACTTTCTTTTATCTCATATCGACACACTGGTAGATAACACAGCTAAGCATTTAATTTTCTCTTTTATGGATGGTTTTTCAGGGTATAATCAGATAAAAATGGCTGCAGATGATATGTAAAAGACTACTTTTATGACTATGTAAGGAACCTTTTGCTATAAAGTCATGCCCTTTAGGTTAAAGAATGTTAGGGCAACATATCAAAGGGCCATGGTAACACTCTTCCATGACATGATGCACAAAGAAATTGAGGTGTATGTACATGATATGATTGCAAAGTCTTGTGAGGATGAAGATCATGTCATTAGCCTTAGAAAGTTATTTGAGAGGTTGAAAAAATTTTAACTCAAATTAAACCCAGTCAAGTGCACCTTTGGGATAAAATTAAGGATGTTGCTAGGCTTTGTGGTCAGTGAAAGAGGAATTGAAGTCGATCCCGATAAGATACGGGCCATTCAAAATCTGTCACCTCTCAGCACGCCAAAAGAAGTTCGAGGTTTTCTGGGGAGATTGAACTACATTTCTTGGTTTATATTTCAGCTTACTTACAAATGTGATCCCACATTTAAGCTTCTCCGTAAGAATAATCCTGAGAAATGGAATGAAAAATGTCAAGAGACGTTTGATAAAATTAAGCAATATTTATTGAACCCTCTAGTATTGATGCCACTTGTTCCAGGGAAACCTTTAATCTTATACTTAACTGTATGTGAAAATTCAATGAGATGTGTGTCGGGGTAACAAGATGAGGCTAGCTAAAATGAGAGAGCTATTTACTATCTGAGTAAAAAGTTCACGGAATATGAATCCAAGTATTCTTCATTGGAAAAAATGTGTTGTGCATTAGCGTGGACTGCCAAAAGACTCAGACAGTATATGCTCTATCATACTACGTGGCTCATAACAAAACTAGATCCAATTAAGTATATCTTCGAGAAGCCTTCTTTGTCTGGAATAATTACTAGATGGTAAGTAATGCTCTCGAAATATTATATTATATACGTGAGCCAAAAAGTAATAAAATGGGGCGCTATAGCAGAATTTCTTACAGATCGTGCTACTGAAGAGTATGAGCCAATGAAGCTAGAATTCTTTGATGAAGACTTAATGACTATTTTCCAATTGAAAGAAGGGGAACATGGAGAAAAATGTTAGAGAATGTACTTTGATGGAGCTGCAAATGCCTTGAAACATGAAATTGAGGTAATTTTGATCTCTCCAGAAGAATAATACTACCCTGTAACAGCAAGATTAAATTTTAATTGCACAAATAACATCGCTGAATATGAGGCATGTGTCATGGGCTTGCAAGCTATTATAGATAGAAAAGTGAAAGTACTGAAAGTATTTGGAGACTCAGCTCTAGTTATATATAGGTTGAAAAGAGAATGGGAGACGAGAGATTCAAAATTCGTTCCATATTATAAGTATATTCTAGAGTTAATGAAACAATTCGAAGATGTCCAGTTTGACCACTTACCTCGAGAAGAGAATTTGATTACTGACGCATTGGCTACTCTGGCTATAATGATTCGAATTAATAATAATACCGACATTCAGCCCATCAAGTTAGATGTTAAGGATATACCAGCTTATTGCTCTAATGTAGAGGAAGAAAAAGATGGAAAGCCTTGGTATTATGATATCCTACAGTATATTAAGGATCAACAGTACCCAGTGCAAGCAATAAAAAATGATAAAAGGGTCATCCAAAGATTGGCTATGAGTTTTTTCCTGGATGGGGATGTCCTGTAAAAAAAAAATAGAGATAAAGTATTATTGAGGTGCGTAAATAAGATTAAAGCAAGAAGAATCATTGAAGAGGTGCATAATGGAATATGTGAGGCACATACTAGTGGATATATGATGGCAAGACAGATCATGAGAGCAAGATATTACTTGTTGACAATGGAGAATGATTGCATTGATTATGCTCGTAAATGCCATAAATATCAGATATATACTGATAAGATCCATGCTCCGCCATCTACTTTACATGTTATGGCACCACCATGGCTATTCTCAATGTGGAGCATGGATGTCATTGGTCCAATCACCCTAAAAGCTTTTAACGAGCACAGATTCATTTTTGTGATGATAGATTACTTCACAAAATGGGTAAAGACAGCATCATATGCAAGTGTGACACGCTCTGTGATTTACAAGTTCATAAAAAGAGAGATCATCTGTAGATATGAACTTTCAAAAAAAATTATTTCAGATAATGCCAAGAATCTAAATAGTAAGATGATTCAAGAAATATGTGCTTAATACAAGATCAAGCATCATAACTCGACACCATACCGTCCGAAAATGAATGGGGCAGTTGAGACAGCCAATAAGAACATAAAAAAGATTTTGGAGAAAATGACCGAGATTTATAAAGATTGGCATGAGAAGTTACCATTTGCATTACATGCATATCGAACGTCAGTTCGTACCTCTACTGGGGCAACCCCATTTTCTTTAGTTTATAGGATGGAAGCTGTACTACTAGTGAAAGTAGAGATCCCCTCTTTGAGAGTTTTAAAAGAAGTTGAGTTGAAAGAAGCTGAATGGATTCGAGAACGTTATGAGCAGTTAAATTTCATAAAAGAAAAGAGATTGACTGCACTGTGCCATAGTTAGCTATATCAAAGAAGAATGATGAGGGCTCATGATAAGAAGATTTGATCCTGTTACTTTCGAAAAGAAGAGTTGGTCTTAAAAAAAATTCTCCCAATCTAACACGATAGTAGAGAAAAATGGACTCCGAATTGAGAAGGGCCATATGTGGTGAAACGGGCTTTTTCGGGTGGAGCGTTGATACTAACTGAGATAGATGAAAATGATTTACCCCATCCTATAGATTTTGATGCTGTGAAGAAATACTATGCTTGAAAAAAAATGAAAAAATGAAAACAAAATAAAAAAAAGTGAATGAAAAAAGAGGACTCAAGGCGAAAACCCTAAAAGGGCGGTTTAAGTCATAAGGGGTTTGTCTAAGTTAAAAATATGAAAAGGCAGCTTAGATAAGAAGAATACAGCATCGAATTTAAAAGTCCACTAATATGAAGGCTAGCAAATTCGGAAGAGTTCCAAGTTGTTAAGTATATTAGAGGGTTGGACTTTTAAAAAAAACTTTGAGATGTGTTATCATGATTATCTGATTGTTCATTTTAGGCTTTATCCCCATATTTATCCTTGTAATTCTCCCTTGGCTGAAATTAGCTAACATTTTGCTAATAAGAGACATTCTATTTCCTTCTTTGTGTCTCTTTCTGATGACTATTTCTCAACCGTTCATATTCCTTTCTTCTTAGTACCCTACCATGGAAGAAATGTGCAAATGCATTCTTACTTTTTAAGTTTGAAATAATGATTGATGAATGAATAACAACATGAAAAGATTTTTACATTACATTGAATAAGTCAAGAATGATAAAGGCAGAATCGAGATGTTCAGTTTTTGACTAGGACATTGAATCTGGGAAGAGATTTTTTATAGGAAGAATGTGAGTGGAAGAGACAATTAAGAGCTACACTAGTTCAATCTTAGAAGAACAGTGTAATTGGATCTTTAAAAAATCAAAAGGCTCGATGCCCAAGGAAAAAGCTTGAGAAACTTGAGTACCATACATTGAATAAGAATTAATTGGTCAACATTTGCATAGCATGCATTGAAATTCATATGCATTGCATAGCATACACTACTTTTAAGAAAGTATAGTGTATAAATTCAAGAAGCAAGGGTGTTTCAAGATCTCACATAGAGAAGATAGATGTGAAGACATTTTCAAAATTGAGGAAAAAAAGCTTGTTAGGTAAGTTCATAATCCTTGAAATAGAATGTCTTTTGGTATCAGGATTGATTTATAAGACCTTTGGGCATAATCTCCTGAAATTCCTTCAAACACAACTTTCAACTCCTTTGGACATGATTGTCAATGAGCAATTTACTTTTTAAAGTCGTGGTGCCTCTGTTTAAGGGAGCAATTTACTTTTCAAAGTCGTGGTGCCTTTGTTTAAAGGAGCAATTTATTTTCCAAAGTCGTTGAGCCTCTAATAAGAGGAGCCATTTATGTTTCTCAAAGTCGTTGAGTCTCTACTTAGAAGAGCTTTGGTCAAAAACAAAAAAAATAAAAAAATAAAAATGTCAAGTTGAGTCCTGATTGGGTGTCTACGTCTTTGCGTAATTTCTGTATCACAGAAAATGTGCACAGAGGGGTAGCTGTAGACACCCAATTTGGTCCAGGCCCAGATCAATTGAGCCTGGTTCGAATGGGTAAGCCCAATTTTATTTTATATTTTTATTATTTTTATTTTTATTTTATGCATATATTTTCTTTTGTATCTTATGTATTTATTATTTATTTATTTATTATTACTATTTATTAATATATGTATTATTATTATTATTATTATTATTATTTCTTTTTTTTCCCTTTTTCATTTTATTTTATATGTATTTTTATTTATCTAGTTATATATTCATTTATCTGTTATTATTATTTTTTTTATTTATTTATCTTATAATAATTTTTATTTATCTTATTATTATTTTTTAATTATCTGTTATTTTTTTTATTCGTTTATCTGATTTTTTTTTGTTTATCTGATTTCTTTTTTTTCTCTTTTTTTGAGGTTGAAATTGAAGACTTTGAAGAATCCTACCATGAATGGGGATTCAATTAGAATCCAGATTAGATTCAAAGATTAAATCCCCATCCAAAAAGGAATAAGGATTGATCAGAAACTCTTTTGATCAATCCCTATAAATAGGTACTAGAACAGAAGAAAAACACACAGAAAAAATAGTGAGGAAATAAGCTACTGGTTGAGAGAAAAGGGCATATAGAAGATTTTAGAAGGTTAAGAAAAGGTTTAGAAGTGTTAGAACAGCTGTAGGAATCGAAAAAAAATTTTGGAGATTTTTGACGAAATTTTTTTCTGAAAATTTTTGAAAAATTTTCATATTCCGGTGAACTTTCCGACGAAAGTTGAATTTTTCGACGACAATTTCGGCCAAGTTTGAAGTTTTCGACCAGCTGCCCAGTTTTCGATGAAGATTCTCAGAAATCGACCAACTTTTCGGTAAACTTTCGGTGAAAAACTCATATTTCGATGAAAAAATCTAGAATCCGGTGAATATTCAACCAGAGTTCTTCGGTCATTTTAGAGAGAAGGGAGAGAAAATGAAGGAAGAGAGAGAGAGAGGGGAGAAGGTTTCTACCGAAAAAATAAAGGACACAGCCTTATATACCCTCCCAAAATGACGTCGTTTTTGCGTTAAATAACCCAGAGGATCTGCGCGTTTTGCCAAGATTCGACCTGACCCGAGCGTCGACTCACTTTTCGACCCGCACGTGTTCCACCTCCCTAAGCCGTTAGCCGAACTGAGCCGACGTCCAAGCCGTTTCTCCAAGCCATTTTTCTTCCTTAAGTCGAGCCGAGCCGAACCGTTCTCCGAGCGGCTCCAAGTTTTTTTATATTTATTTATTTATTTAGTTGTTTATTTATTTATTTATTTGTTTTATTTTATTATTAAATTAGGATTATTTAATGTTCTTTTATCTTTATTTTATTTTTATTTTTGTTTTACTTTTCTTTTTTTATTTTCACTTTTATTTTGTTTTATTATTTTATTTTCTTTAAATAAAATCCAAAAAAAAATATTTTTAGGGAAAAGTTGAAAGTATCAATTTTTCTTAAAAATAAATTTTCAAAAAAAAAGTTTTTTTTGAGGAAAAGCTGAAAATATCAATTTTTCTCGAAAATAAAAGTTTTCAAAAATTATTTTTGGGAAAAAGTTAAAAGTATGAATTTTCCTTAAAAATAAATTTTCAAAAAAAAAGTTTTTGAGGAAAAGTTGAAAGTATCAATTTTTCTCGAAAATAAAAGTTTCTAAAAAATATTTTTGGAGAAAGTTGAAATATCAATTTTCCTTAAAAATAAATTTTCAAAAAATAAATTTTTAAGAAAAAGTTGAAAGTATTAATTTTCCTCGAAATTAAAGTTTCAAACGAATATTTTTGAGAAAAAGTTGAAAGTATCAATTTTTCCTACACAAAAACAATCATTCTTTTCTTTCATTTTTTTATGTTAAATAATCCGACGAATGAGCCTCTGTAAGTGAAACAGTAGTTTTCTTACATACTCTTGAGGTGAGGAAATTTTCTCAATTTTTTGCTAAGAGTATTAGAGTCAATTGAGAAAATTTCCAATAATTAATTACTTGGTAAATTTTTTAAGGCTCATTGGATAACACAAATTTAAGTTGGTACCATCTTTTGATGGGCATTGTGAAGGTGCTATAACCTTCCTCACACGTAACCGAACTCCCGAATCTTGTTCTGGTTAGTAAACCTGAACCTATTCTTTTAAGGGCCCTTAAACTTAGGTGTTCCCTGAAAGGACAGATCTATAGGTGGTCAATCGCACCTAGATAAAAAAGATTGGTGGCGACTCTTTCAAGTCAATGTCTAGCGATAGATCCCTGGATCCAGACGTTATGACATATAGGATGGATCCCAAAACTGTATAGCTATTTTGACTAGTTGTTCATCGATCACTACTGAAATGAGAGATGCAATCTACCCATACTTTTTGCAAAAGCTTTTTTTTTCTTCACTTAACTGACCCCAGACAGCTGCTAACTCTTTTAAGTCATTATGTGTGAGATCTAAATGCACTTTCTCGGGTAATTTAGACACATAACCGATAGGCAAACAATTTTCGTTCTTTTGTTGAGCTTTTTTCGATCAAACATGTACTTCATTATACGACTCACATGGCACACTAATTAAGGATGAGCAAATCTGTGGTTCTATGGGATCCATGAAAATTTCTTAGGAGAAATATGTCCTAGAGCAAATATCTCGATGCAAAACTGTATGATATGATTAATGAAAAAAGAAAATATAAATTTGAGTTAGTGTGAAGATGTGGTTTAAGAAAACAACATTTTTTTATTTTTTTAGTTTTATTTTTTTTGTTTTGAGATTTTTTGTTTGTTTTGTTTTGTTTCGTATTATACACAACTTTTATTCTTTTCAGGTACTTCTTACAAGAAGGTGGACGAGGTTCTACCTAAGGCTGATTTCTTAGGCTTATTATATGCTGGGTTTGGATTAATATGGTCTAAAGGTTCTCTAATTGTTCCTCACTGTCATCCATACTGGACTAGTAATGTACCTCGATCGTCGTCCATGTTGGACTAGTAAGGTACCCCGATCCTCACCCATTACAGGTTACGAACGAAAAATGATTCAATTTGAGTGAAAGTATTTTGCTTGCCATTACGAAGGTTATCACCTCACGAGAGCATAGGTACTTTACTTCCTCCTATAAAGGATGGAGCCCGGGTATAGAGCTCATGTATGAGATGCATCGTGCCATTGTGTGTAAATATATCTTAATTTATTGAGACCAATATATATAGAAAAATAAAACATAAGAGGCATAGTAAAAGAAATGTGTGTGAATTTTTTTACTTTTTATTTTCGATTTGTTTTGTTCTTTTTTTTTTTTTACCTTTTTACCTTTTTTATTGAAAATGAAAAATAAAAATCTAAGAAATTGATTAAGACTGTTTAAATCAAAATTTGAAGATAACAAGTAGTTAATTTTGGCCTGACTCTCTAAAACAAAAGGTGTCCCCAATGGAGTCGCCAAGCTATCGTAACGATTTTGTGTTCACCCGACGAATTTAGAAACGAAATAAAAAAAAAAATAATGGAGTCGCCACCAATCTTTTTTGGCTAGGTGCGATTGGCCACCTACTAAAACATACCCTTTTAATAAAGTTTCAAAATTAATTAAAATTTATTAAAAAGATAATTTTACGGTCTGCGATACAGTCTGGGTTCGGGAGTCGGTTACGCATGGGGAAGGATTAGCACCCCCACAGCGCCCGTTAAAATGGTACCAATTAACAATGTGTTATCCTTTGATTTTGATAAAAATAGTTCAATTTTCGGTGTTCGAAAAATAATTCCCTTGATTTTTATTTATTAGAAAAAAAATTTATTCTCGAAAAAAATAAATTAAAACTTTTTTATTGAAATAATTCTTAAAGTATTTCAATACATTGGTAACATTAGAAGAACTTTTTCTCATTTATAAATTTCTTAGGCATCGCTTTTTGGAATACCTTAGAATCTCATTCTCGAAGGCTCGAATTTATTTTTCGTAAAAATAAATGTCATGTATGCAATGCAAAATGTTACCATGTTTATGCACACATTTTATTTTCCTTTGTTAGAAATTTTATTAATTATTTTATTAATATTCTTATTTAAAATTAAAATTTTAAAGAAAAAAGAATTTAATTATATTGAAAATTTTCTATAAATATTTCAATACGCTGGTAATATTTTACAAAAAAATCTTCTCACGTAGAGATTTCTTAAAATATCTTTATTCAGAATACTTTTAAAATCTCATCATTGGATAAAAATTTTTTTCTTCCCATTTTTATCACTTATATTTTTAATATATTAATCAATTTTTATTTATTATTTAAAAAAAAATTATTGTATTGAAAATTTTTTATAAATATTTCAATACGCTAGTAGTATTTTAAAAAAAATCTTCTCTCCTAGAGATTTCGTAGGCATCACTACTCAAAATACCTTTGAATCTCATCGTCGGATAAAAATTTTTTTTCCTACATTTTTTATTAATTTAGTATTATTATTAAACTTTATTTTTATATTACTTTATTTTTAAAGTTTACTTTAAAAATTAACAAAATTATAAAAAAATTTAACAACATATTTCATCATTTAATCTAACAAATATAAATATTTTAGTATGCATAAATATTAATAAAATAATATATAAAAATTAAAAAAAAAAAAAATTTTTACCTGATCGGTCTGGTCAATGCGCGGTTCGGTTCGATGGTTCAGTCCGATCTGAACGGTTCGGTTTCAAGCCAGTCAGATCGATCAGAGGCTTATGAAAAAGCCAATCATCGGGTCGGGTGCGCGGACCCCTGATCTGGTAGCGGGTTGACGGGCTGATCCTCTTTGGCCTAAACGACGTCGTTTTGGACGTTTTTTGAAACGACGTTGTTTTGGCTATTGACAGTTTATATAAAAGTTAAAAATTTTTTTAATTCATTTCATTCGTTTTACAGCAAAAAAAATCTCTTTTTTTTTTCTCTCTTCTTCAGTCGAACACCGTGCGACCGACCGCTACCATCGTCGTCATTAGTAGCCAGTCGTCATCACCGGTGGTCGAAAAATTTCCAAAAAAACATCAAAATGTTCCTCTCGACCTCCTGAGTTCAGATCCGAGGTCTTTTTCACCAAAAAGAGTCCCCACTTCCCTAGATCTGCTTTCAAAGTTTCGGTGAGAAATTTTTTTTTGTATTCTTACCCTTCTTTTTTTTTGAAACTGACCCCCTTTTTTTTGTGCAGGAAGCTTGGCGCTGGGTTCCTCCTTACGAGAGGATTGTGTATTATTTTTTGTGTGTTTTTTTCCTTTCGTTTTTTGCAGTGTCTCCTTCCTTCTCTCTGTGTCTTCCTTTTGGCTTTGCTAGGAGCTCTATTTATAGAGCTCCAGCAATACATGTTTGGAGGAAAGGGCATGAGGCTCGGCATGGGGTGTAAGCACAAGCCCTATGCCTCTTTTATTCATTTATGTCTTATTTTATAGTTTATCAACGGGAAGAGTAATTAGAGGGGTGGAGGGTAGAGTATAGTGATCAGAAGGGTGGGTTGTAAGGTCTGGTGGCAATGGTGCCAGGGACGGCACCACTGCCATTCTCGATTTTTCTGTTCTGTTCTGTTTTTTTTTTTTTGTATTTTATATTATTTTGTATTGTTTTTTATTGTATTTCGTATTTTATATTTATATGTTTTTCATTTTTTTTTTCTGGACAAATTGATGTCCACATATATATATATATATATATATATTAAATTCATATAATTAAATGTTGGTTCATTTATTGATTGATTTGTTTATTTGATTAATGTATTTTTTTTATATGTAATATTTGAACACAACTATAGTTTTTATTTGTAATTCCATCAGGATAATTATATTTAGCGTAAAAAATCAACGAATTAAATTAAATAAATTAACATAAAGTTAGACGTAATCCACGTGTCATAGAACTTGAATTTGATACCTACCAATCTCAAAACCTCCTCCGTAAAGACTAGGCCCCACAGGCGATTTTTGAAAAAATTATAATGAAAAAAAAATAATACAATTATTTTTCATTTTTCCCCTGAAAGAAGAGCTTTCCATCAGTTCAGTCTTAAAAATTCAAAAACTAAACTAAATGATTTTTCTTAGAATAGCCGATTGAATTAAAATGATTAACCAAAAATAACTTAATTTGACTTAGGTCAGCTGGTTTGGTTGCTTTGATCGGTTTTGGCTAAAAAAAAAAATTATTTATAAAGACTATGTTATATTTATATTATATAAAATAAATTATAAGTATATTATTATATATAATTTTAAATTATTATATAAATTATATTGTATTTATAATATATAATATATTTAAAAGTAAATTAATTGTCAATTAGTTAATTCTATTCGATTATCACTTTTAAAATTTAATAACCAACCAAATTAATTGAATAAATTGTTTTTTTCTAATTGGTTAATATCAAAATTGAACAAACCAAATTTGATCTATTAGATATCGAATTTAATGGACTGGTGCTCCCCCCTATCTCCATCTATACATATTTGGGTACTATTTAACATGATATTTGATTGCAATGTTCCATGACAAGAATGAAAATATGTCTTTAGTTAAAATTAATGGGATTAACGATTGTAACTTTGGAGCTACCATCAAGAAAATGTATTCAGCTCATCTCTAGTTTGCATTTAAACTGGAGAGAACCTTTTTACTGTTAAGATGAATTAGGTGACTGCGTGAAACCAAAGGAAGCTAATTGAGATTTTTTTCTCTGGATAAGTGGAAGGAGAAGTTTTTGTTATAGACCGAGACAAAGTCCTCATGAAATTGAGAACCTTGGTAAAATTGTGCCTATCCAAAGTCATATTTGCGTAGAGGACTCGATGAAAATTTCCATCCATTCGATGTTTCTTTGAAGTTTGAATATAGGTACATAGAATCTGAGTTTCATGTATAATATTCAGACTTAAGCTCTCACTTTTTATTTATTTCTTTATTTTTTATTTGGGCAAAATAGAAATTTGAACCCTGGGTAAAGAAAAACATGAACCTACTGCTAATCAGTTTTACTAGCAACTAGAGTTGACAAATCTAATCCGAACCACAATCTACTCGAATGTGAATTTGAACCCGACTAAAGACGATACTAGGATTTTCAATTTGAAGGGATGAAGTAAAGGGACGTTTGGTCCAAAAGAAAATTAGATTACTTTGGGAATTTTGTTTTCTGCAATTTAGTTCTTTAGTTTGGTCTATGGTATCTGATTTCTAGAGATATTTTAAGATTCTTAATAGTGTCTAAATAGCCCGAGATTGGCAACCCACATCTCCATGAGGTTTTTTAGATTCTTGAAGGAAAATAAGTTTGTCCTACTTTTGATCTTAATAATAAGTTTTTGGAGTCTATTTTACTTTTGAAAATTAATATAATTGTATAATAAATCGATATCCATTATGACATGAAAGCTACATTCATAACCACATGATTAGGTAAAACTACATATCTAATCACATGATTAGACACCTGACAATGATTGGACACGTAATAAATTACATATAATAAAAATAATGTTTTTAAAAGAACAAACATAATAGAGTACTACCAATTTAGGATTATGATTTTTTTTTGAAGAAGCACTATGTTTTTTCATATGAAACATAGTTAATCAATTAAAATAATAACAAAATAAATTAAATATTTTCAATATCAATGATGTTTCTTAATTTGAAAGCGTAATAATAGATAAAATATTATAATAGAATACTGATGATACTTTTAACTACGTTTTTTATGTTAAAAACGTAGTATTTGATAAATAGTAATTTTTTTGTAAATCAATAACTATATTTCTTGTAAAAATGTAGTCATTGATAAACTGTAGTTGATCATTTAAAAAATTATCAAAATAAATTTGATATTTTTAATATCAACGATATTTCTTATTATGAAAACGTAGTAATAAATATAATATTTATAATAGAATATTTAAGATATTTATAACTACGCTTTTTATGCAAAAAAATGTAATGTTTGATAAATAAAATATTTTTTTAATTTCAATAACTACATTTCTTATTACAAAAACATAGTAATTCCTCATCTAGAAAACAGTAACTTACAATTATCACTTTTTAGTTTCAAAACATCGTTGATAATAGATAAAAAAAAAAAAAAAACAACAACAACAACAGAATAAACTAACGTTTAAAATGATATAAACCAAAATTTCTTTTAAAACAAAATAAAAAGATATAGTAAAATCCTAAATTGTATTTTTTAGTGTTAAACAACATAATTAGTTTGTGATTTCATCTTTTTACCAAGTTTATTTTAGTATATTTTAGCATTATACGGTAGACTACTCATCTATTTTTTAACCTATTATTATATTATTATGTTTAGCCAAATGAATTTTGTTATATTGAGTATATATGAATTAGATATAGGTGTTAGATATTGATTGAAAAGTTATTGATCTATCATATGTGTTCTTGATGTTGTTTTTTTGTTCTTGATCTGCAAATGTTTCTTACTATTTCATGATCTAATAAATATTTTCTTACTATTTGTTTTTTGTTGAATGTGCTTAAATCTCAATTTACCAAATGCACATTGTTGCTTTGGACACATATTTTCAACATTAACAAATTTTTTTTTTTAATAGTTGACTCGTTTACTAAAAAGAAAAAAAAAAAAGCAATTGGTAACAGTGTTTATTTTGCAAATGAATCGGATGGAGAATATGTTTCAACTGGTGTTTATTATTGCTGTGACATTTATTGCTATGAAACTTACAAAAAGATATAAAATCTATTATGTTGATGAAACTCTTGATAAACTTTAGATTAGGTCATTGAACTTAAACAAAATGGTTTTTGAGAATAATATATAGAATGTGGATAATTATAGAATGAATAGAAGAGTTTTTGTAAAATTATGTCAATTGCTTCAAATAAAAAGAGGATTAAAGATATCTAGACATATATCAATAAAAAAAATGGTTGTTAGTTTTCTTTACATCATTACCCATTCTACAAAAAATATGGTTAATAAGCATCAAGTAGCTTCATCCACAAATTCATTAAGTCAGAACATGTATTACTGGAGGAGATGATTAGTCAAAAGTTTTATCCACAAATTTATTTCTTGCTTTGTCAATAAAAAACTTACCCATTGTGTTAGTTGCCATTACTGCCAATTGTGCCACTAACTCAGCAATTCGTTCATTTTGTTAAGCTATTATAAATCCCAATTTAGCAGTTTTAAATGTGCGAGGTTTAGGTTTTGTCTTGAAATACATTGTTGGACAACCAATGGCAGGGTTTTTAGATTTAAAAATGATTTTTTTGTCAATAAGATAAGAATTACTGCATATTAAAAACACATAAAATAAATAATTTCAATAAAAATTACTCTTCAATAATTTTTTACAAAAAAAGATTGACTGAGCTAAAACAAATTTTGTTCATTGTGCATCACTAATTACATCTGAATATAGGGGATAAACCAAAAATTTAGAATTGTTAGCCTTAGCTAATATATATTTCCAAGTTAGTCTATCTTTAAATTCTCTGAATTTCAGACCAATAAATATAATACAAGTTTTTTGTACCTAATTGGTAAATTAAAGCATTCTTATAAAAAAAAATAATACATTGGATTTCATAATCAATCGACATCAATCAAGCAATGTAATTGCATTCCATAATCAATAAACAATAATTGAGCAATATAATTGCATTCCATAATCAATAATAGTCTAATAACACTCCATAATCAATAAACATCAACCAAGCAATTTAATCGTATTAGACAGTGTAATTGCATTTCATAATCAATAAACATCAACTGAGTAATGTAATTGCATTTCATAATCAATAGACATTAATCAAGTAGTAATTTCAATTTGATTAATATAACTTACCACAATCAATTTTCGTATATAATTTTTTTTTGTAGAACTTTTTTTCAACTGTCGTAGTTAATGGAGATCATCTCTACAAACAAAACATCTAATATGGTTAGTTATCTTCAACCTACCACTTAAGACAAATTGACCGTCGACATTGAATTTGACTTGTATTTCTTTTTAGTTGCTTGAAGCAACTTAAGTAATCCACTAGCTTTTCTTTTTTCGAATATGATGCGTCAATCAAATTTTTTTTAATGTTCGATTAAAGTAGACATGTTATTGAAAATCCATTAGAACAATGTTTATCTATATAAATAAATAAAAATAATATTTATTTACATTATTTATATTGTTTAAAAAGCAAACCTCATGTACCGTATTAAAACTCATCAAAGACGTTGATAAGGTCTTCATAATTTATTTACAAAAATCACTTTTAAATCCTGGTTCTTCAAACGGTGCCGTTTCGAGTACATATAAAAGCTCAAAAAAAAAATTTCTACCCACTTTTCTTTTCTTCCTTCTCTCTATAGGCCGACACTCCTTTTTCTTTCTAGAAATCTAGAAAAACAATAACACCAGTGCTGAAATTAGCAAATTCATGTCGAAAAACTGGAAATTTTTACCGAAACCTGGTCGAAAAAATGAAATAGTCGTCGTGATCTGCTTCGAGATATGTAATATTGTCGAAAATTAAGAATTTAAATCGAAAACTAAAAATTATCGCCGAAAAATTCAAAGATTGATCAAAATTTCAGAAATTTCTCAAAACTTTCCAAAAACTTTGTCAAATGGCCAATATCAACCCTCAATCACTTTTATTCTCCCCAAAACCAAACTTAAAACCCTTGCAATATATAATCGAACCCCAAAAAAGTTCTCAAAAATTTGTGCTCCCACTACTTAAGCTCTCTTGCTTTTTCACTCTAATTTACAATGAATATTTTGTTCACCCCGTCCTCGATTGCTGTGAAAACTTGGGTATTTATAAGGCTTGAATTCCAACAAGAATATAATTGCAAAATCAAAAGAGATTATGCTTGTAAAACTATTAAATTTATCCTAACCTCAGAAAAGAATTTTATTTTAACAAGAGTTAATCTAAATCTAGACCACTTAAATCCATCTAATGAAAAACTTGTTCTAATTCTTGGTTTTTACATTTTTTTCGTTTTTTTCCCTTTTTTCAAAAGATAACAAGAAAACAGAATATCTAAAGATAAAAAAAAAAATAAAGATAAAGATAAAGATAAAGAGATAAACAGAAGGAGGAAGATAATAATGTATAAAAACAAAATATAAAGATAAAGAAAGATAAATAAAATATAAAGATAACTAAAGCCCAAAGTAATAATGTAAGAAGAAAAAAGCAAAATTAAAATTATAAAATTATAAAAAAAGACTGAATCTAACTCAAGCCCGAAGTAATTACGGCCCCAAATAACAGTTCAAATTAAATAAATTCAGTTATAAGCTCATTACCCAAATGAATTTCGAAGTTTAAAAGATCTAAATAAAATGGCACGTTTACACTAATTGAAATTCAATTGTTAATTGTTAAAACTTGAGCAAACTTTATAAAGTATCATTCCAATCTGACCTAATCCAATTCACCTTAACACCTCTAGAAATAACTTTTTAAATTTGATCATTTGGCGAAGGATTTGTCCTTAATTTCCCTTTTTTCCTTTCTTTTCTTCTAGTAGTTCGGTCAAACAAGTACTGAAATTAGTAGCATAAAAAATAATGGACAAATTTGCAATATCTTAATATTCTTAATGACACCATGCATATTCCAAGTTTAATTTTGAATTAATAAATTGCATTTTTTTTAAATTACATTTTTGTTTATACAAGTTTAGTATAAACAAGTTTGCATCAGTTTGCACTCTAAATTACAAGAAATAAATCATGGACGGCTTAAATAATTTTTTTAATGAAGTTGAAGGGCTTTTCTTAATGTATTATCTCATCATAATACAAAACAAATTTTGCCCAAAGAAATAATTATCAATTTGGCTTAAATAGGTTAAATTAACCTATATAAACATTTATTTTGATTGAAATATTGATAGTTTCGGATTTTAATTGTATTCATATAATCATCTTAAAAAATTACATCTAACAAGTTTAATATTTATATTTTACTATATATAATTTTTTTCTTATCTCTATGCTGAAAAAAATAGATATATAGTGGTCTTTTTTTTTCTTTTCCATAGGAGTTAAGGGATAGTCAGATGGTGTAATTAATTTTTATAAGAAAAACATAAATAGTTAAAATATATATATATATGACAAAATATATAACTGAGGCGACGCGAGAGCTTGACCCAAAAAATAATAATAAAGCTTGAAGAACATGGAATTTTTCTAAATTAGACTTTCAATTCAAGGCGATTTTCTCTGACTCTGAAGCGACACATAAGTAGACATGCAATAAAAAATTAAATTAAATTGCACTTGAAAGTCTTTGTATTTGAAAAACCATTTTATGAGGAATATCGACTTAATCTGTTCAATGAAAAGGTTTGATTGACTCAAACCTGTATGTTTTTTTCTTCTAAATAGAATACAATTATTTAATTGAGGCAAAGTCGGATTGCAATGCCTTAATGCAGACAAAATGTACATTTTCACCTAAAATATGAACATCAAGATAAATAGCAAAATCGTATTCAATAAATGTTCATTTATAACTATATATAAAGAAATTTTCTTTCAAAATGACGATTTTACTTTTCTAATTATTTGTTAATTACTAATACATGTCTAAATTTATTGTAGTGCTCCTTATTTCATAATCAAAAATATTATAAGTATTTTTCTTATAATTTTAACAATAAATAAAAGTAGTTTCCATTTACCATTAACAGTACAGACGAGCAATATCTTTAAAAAAATTACATGAATAATTTTGAAATAAAACAGTTCTATAGAATTGCTATTTTTTTAATAGAATTTTCTTTACCGTTGCCCTTGAATTTTTTGGGGTTTCGTTTTCAGTTTCTCGATTGTATTTTTTTTTTCCATTGTATCCAGTTTGCTAAGCTATTGTCTTTGGTTACTAGCTATAGTCCTACGTGACTTTCATCATTTGAAATAATGTAGCCGGTTGAGACTTGATCAAATTGTAAGCATAATTTTAAATCGCAAAAACCATATATGAATATTAGAATACTAAATTTAATAAGATTGCATATCTATTTAGGCAATCATTTATGATAAGCAAAAACAATATCAATTCTTTAAAAAGAGATTAGGTCTTTTTTTTTATTTTTCTTTTACTGACGGTTCTCAATGAGTAGATACTATTATTTTGAAATGAAGAGGGGACCTTAAACAATTTATATTAAAACCTAAAAACCTCCCCATTAAAGGTTTATCAACTTAAAAGCCTATATAATTGCTAAACTACACTAATTCAATAAGATGTACAATAGGTGATCACATTAAATTATTTGGGCTCCCATACTTATCTCATATTATGATTAAATTTATCAACATATTTTATTAAATATTAAATCATCAATTAATAGTAATTCACTTACTGAAAAATTTTAATATTCTCTCAAGTGGGCAATATTAATTGGTTGTTTGATTTTAAGAAAATATAATTTAAAAAACAATATTCTAAGCTGATTAACTTTACTTTGATATATACATATTTTAAAAAATAATTTAGCCTTTGAAATAACATCTTAATTATCCTATCCAATAAAATTATCTAATACAGAATCATGGCAACCATTATGCCCCTTATTGACATAAGACCAATCCATGGTTACAATTATCAGAGTCTTTATTGACAATGGTTTTAGTTTGGTTATGTAGCGAAAAAATAACACATAAATATGATCTTAATGTGTTATTTTTATTGTCAATTCTCTTACTGATTTCTCTAAACTTGCTGAAAAATCTTCACGATATCTAAATATGCTTATATGTTTTTCCTTTATCCTCAAGGTTACTGGCTGGTATCAACTATGAGATATACCCAAATGACATTAAAGTCATACTTAAGAAAGATATCAAGTCCTAAAATTTTATATTGTGACATGTCAATATAAGATATGCACATGCAATAATAAATATATATACAAATAGCAACTATGATATATATATAATAATTGTATCCACTTAACTTGATTATTTCTTATGGACTTATTCATTTCAAACTATATCTTATAGGTAATTAGTAATCACATGCGATGCATTTAATGAAGTAAAGAAATCCAAAATAGTAATAGTTTCAAAAGCAAATTTACAAAGCAGCATTGCCAAAATTAACTCAATACCTTAACATGTTTTATTTTTCATACCTATAAATATACATATTATGAACTTGGTAATACCATAATCCTCACAAAAAGAAAATATGTCATTATTTTATCTAATTACAATGACTCCCACTAATCCGATGAATCCCAAACATGCTTCAATTAAACTTTGAATAATAAGAAGAAGCACTTCTATAAATGGAGTTATAACAAAATTATGTATTGTTTACCCTTATGCCAAATGTGATAACTACTATTATTCTTGGACTTCCATGATATCACTTTAATAAACCACTTACAAATTACTAACATATTATGAACAAATTTTTATATTCATATGTTTATACAATACAAAATTTTTAATATTTTAATGTGAGATCATTTTTAATAAACTTGGAATTCATTGAATTACCAATTTTTATATCTAAAACATGCCTAAACCAATAGCCTATTAACTCCCCCTGATCTTAACATATATAATATCTCCAAAACATCAACTTTAGGGCATTTATGAGATTTTACTAGTTTAAAACATATGCAGATGAACTCCCACTGATTTTGACTTTCTTTAAAAGAATAGTTTTGGCATTAATACAATAATAATAATGATGATAATAATAATAAATCAAAACTTTTATATTATCATTCTTTTAAATAATTTTCAAAATTAGTTCATATATAATTTAAAATAAGGGAAGTGAAAATTAACAAAACCTTTATATAGTTCATATATAATAAAATTCTTGTCCTCTTTCAATAGTAAATCAATAAAATTTGGGAAAAATTATCAAGAAAGAAATTAAACTAATAAAACAAAACATATAGTTTTGCTTATTTTTATAAGACTTCATTCCTCAAAACTCTCATACGTGTGATAAGTGTAAAACAATATTATCCCCTTCACATGTGAGTTTCTTAAAAGAAAATATTAAATTTTTTTAAAAACAAATTGTCAACAAATGAGAACAAAACGCCCTTTAAAATTGATAACTGTTAGGTTTGATAATAGTAACTAAGATAATCAAACTAATATTTTAATTGAGAGTTAAACTACTAAAACAAATATTTATTAAATTATATTTTAACAACTCTCAATTTTACTTAAGTCAAATTGAAATATCATAACAGGTCTAAAACTTTTTATGTGGAACCTAAACCTCTTAGTTATTATAGATACTATATAACAAATGTATACATTCAGATGTGATAAATGAAAGTTACTAACAATTTACACTTTTACTATGTTGTACAAAACATCAAAGAACTTATCACTAGTGGCACTTATGATGACATTTTTCTCAGCATATTGAAATTAAATACAAAAGTCAATCAATGATCTAAGGAGATAAGACTTTAATCAAGTTAATATCCTTACTAGTCTTATCGAAACAATCGAAGTGCCACATCACACCTTAAAATAATGAAAAATATAAAGATTTTCTAAAATATATCCTTTTTAGGCAGATAAATTTCCTAGATCTATATATTTTTTCACTTCATAAAGTATTTCACAATTATCTCTAAATTAAAAACATATAATCACTCTATTTGGGCAAGTAATCAAATGTAGTAATTTAGAGATAATCTTATAACAACATAAGAAATTTTATAATCATTATGATTTTACTGATTTTCTTATCTCTATTTATACATGTGATCACTCCAAGTAAGATATTAATATAAATGTACCTTTATGAATCACAAAAAGTTAAAACTTAGAATGCCTATTATCATTTTATGCACCTTAAAAAAAATTTCAAATCATGCTCCATAAGTCATGCTTTCAATCAATATAAATATTTAGTATGCCATACTACCAAGTAAATTGTCTCAACGATTAATAATACTTTATTGTGACATTTCAATTTTTCAAGCATGACTACAAGAAATTTCAAAATTAAAAATTGACTGGCCAAAAAAAATCTACCCAGGTAGATACTTTATATTTACATGAGATTTAACAAATTACACAATCTTCATACCATAAATCTCAACATAACAGTACATGATGAATGCTAACAATGCACCTTTTCTAGACAATCATATACACATTATAATTTTAGTATAAATCAATCTCATGTACATGTTAATATTCATGTGAGGAATATAATATTTTCAATATTACCAAACATGAGTTGTGACATAGACATTAAGGCAAGTTAATCTAGCAAGCTTTAACAACATTACATTTCAATCAAAATTTTTAATATATTGAAATTCGCAAAATTAATTTTGTCTACTCTTATAGACTAAAACTTTTATTTATATCCATTTACTTTCACAATTCATCTTTTTTATTACCCAAAATCTTTATGATAATATTTATCGAGTTTCATGATACCAAAAGACATGCTCCAAATACTTATCAAAAAAATAAATTTTTGCTTGCTACTCTCTCAACATATTATAATATCATTATTATAAAACAACTAATATTTTATGAAAGCATACTTGATTTAGTAAATATTTTATAAAAGCAAAAGATTTTAAAAGCTAGCCTAATAATTTATGTGAAACAAATTTACTATGCAATTATTTAACACATATTATATCTCATAACATAATTGCACAATTTTAACAACAATCTCTCCGTCTATTTCATTAAACTAGCATAAAATCTAAAAATCTTTCATAAATCATTATAGTCAATAATATGTTTCATATGTCCATGAAAAACATGAGTTTCTAAAATATATATCACATTATGCACTTTATTAGACTTTAAATTTAATGCCTAAAATTCTAAATCATAATTTTGTGATATATATAAATAAAACTAAAAATTGTAAGCATATTAAATATATTTATCACATATAACGCATACTTTCAAAATAACCAAACTTAATTTCACATATTACATTTTCCATAAGCATGATACTTATAAAATCACTTTTTCAAATGATGATAAATTGGAACAAAGTAATATAGCAAACTTGTTAATCATGTATGTGACAATTATTTTCATGGATTTATATAACTAAACAATATTTAAAGTATTCAAAAATTATCTTAAGTAAAAAGACTTGTCATAAAAAATGCAACATTTTAAAACAATTGGACAATAATCAACAAAATATTCAATATTAACGATTATATCTAAAAAAAACCCATGACTTAATGAAGCTCTAAAATCACTTTTAATTGGAGTTTTTTAATCTTTATCATCAAATTAACTTTAATATTCAAGACAAAAGAATGTAACTTTTCACATATGAGCAACAATTCATACAAATAGCACTAGCTCATGATGTGTTATTTGTAATTAAACTAAAAAGTCTAAGTACATCATCACAAACTCTCCTTTGGGCAGATAGACCTTCTAGACTAACATACCTTCAACAATTATGATTCATGTACACTCCAAATTCTCAAACACAATAACTCCTTTTAGGTAGGCAATTGTATAAGGTAATTCGACAATACTCCCATTCTTGTGTGTAAAATCTTGCAAACTTCAATGAGAGAGCCAGTTTAACAACCAAACACCCATATTAATCAATTGTATATTCTCACATTGAGAAATTAGGATTGCACATAATATTAATTTGCATAATTAACTAAGTGTATACAATTTAAACACTTCTCACGAGATACTTAACCATAATGTATCTTTTTGAGTCATTAAAAATTGATCACTTTTGTGTGAGAAACTAATAATTAATACGTATCTCGATGGATCATTATAGGTATAATCTTTTCTTGTGAGATACTTAAATTGGATGTGTCTCACTAAATCAATAAATAATTTATTACATTTAATCCAAGTGTCTTTAATTTTATAGATAATATCATATTTTCATTCAATATTTTATTTTTATGTATCATGTATCAAAAAATAAAAATTTTCAAAAATGAACAATGTTACATAATGTCAACATAGTCATGGGAAAAATAAACCAAGGTAACAATTTTAAACTCTAATGATTTCAAATAAATAATAATTCAATATTATCTAATAATCAAATGAAATTATAAAATAAATTACCAATTTGATTGTAGTTGTACCAAAACCTCATGGAGTTCTAACCTCATTTGCCTTTCAAAATAATCATGCTGCATTTTAAATGGATAACCAAATTTTGTAAAAACAAATTTTACTGAATTTCTTAATTATGTATATAAAATTTAGGTTAAGAGTACATAAATCTTAAATATCATATAGGGAGAGTACATACCTTTAATAAACTCCAAGCATGCCAAAATATTTTATTATAAAATAAAATAACATAATTATGTGCCTAAAATATAATAATTATTTAATCATTCATTATTATTATATAATAAAAATTTTATGCCATTTAAAAATTTCATAAAAATAATATATAAATGTAGCATAAAATTTCAAAACTAACAAAACAAACGGTGTTGAAAATGGATGCAATATGAGTCCAAATAGCCCAATTTATTGATTGTAGCACTATTCACTACTTGATACTGTGCTGATTCAGTACTGTTCATTGAATCAGTATTATTCATGATTGGACATTGTTCATCTTCTCAACTGGTTTGACCCAGCCCAAATGGGTCAAATTGGGTCATCTTCTCAATCTAACTGGCTTGACCCAACCGAAATGGGTCAAATTTGACCCAATTTGGATATATTTTCATTTTTTAAGCCAATTCGATGCTTTCTTGTGTTTTTCATGAAATTAAGGGTTCCAAAACTCAATTAAGCTATTGTTTTATCAAACTCATGTGAAAAATCATATCAAAAACTACAAAAACAAGATCAATTAACCAAAAGAAACTTGATTATTAAACTCATATTTAACCTGTTTCAAGCTTTCTTCAAATTTCATGTTTTCTTTGATTTTTGATGCAATTGAATCTTTTAAACTTCAATTAACACAGATTTACTAAGCGCATGCTTCAATTCACATCAAAACAACATGAATCAACATAAAT